>CM051843.1:3101153-3328653 GCA_028451465.1 Erethizon dorsatum
TATACAATGGGGTTAACATAAAATGTTTTACTGCTAAAACATATTGGAACATTACATATTTAATAAAAGTGAGGACTCTACAAATTTTTAAGAGTACTGTCTGAATTATTAAGTCAAAATAAAACATTTTAAACAATCATATGTTAGATTTACAAGCATCAAAATAGCCCACTTTCAAGCATGGTTGTAATTCTAGGTGATTTCTACAGGTACCCTTTATAAAATTGTAAGGAAATATGTACCCTAGCCATGTCGCTGCAGTATCTACTTTTAAGGATTTGGGACGTTTTATGGACCTGCAATCCATTTTTATTTCCATATCTGTTTTCTTGTCCAGTTTTGGAAGCATGTATTGAGCTAGGCCAAACCACGTAATTATCATGCTTCATGCTATACAATGCTAGCTACACATGTGCCATTATCAAAGGCAAATTACTGGACAGAAATGCACACAGGAGAATATAAGCAATCTATTCTCAATACCAGTATCTACTCTTAACTTCCCAGAGTCCTCTTGGAAATATACACAGATATGCAGTGTCTTGTACTTTATTTTTTTTCCATTTTAGCATTTCCACAGATAACCATTTTCTTAAAAATGGATACTTCTCAGCAAAATGCAAAAATGCTTTTTACTCTGATTCTTCATTTACTGAACTCAAACTGATATTTTTTTTTTCAATTTGTAATATACAAAATTCTTGGTTTCTTCAACTGTGAGGTTTTCATCTTCAGTGTCTCTTGATCAGTGGCATTTAGGATGGGGAACATCAGTTATTTTCTCTGGGTGCAATTCTACTGAAAATAAGTGACTATTCTCAGGTACTGCTTGGTGTGTGTCATGCTTGGGATCTTGCATACTCCCTAGAATGCCATGTGTTGGACTCTTGTTTCCCAATGTGGTGGTGGCTGGGAGAGGGTGGAAACTCTAAGAGGTCAGACTACATGACAGGTCTTCAGGCTTCAGGGGACAGGCTTTTCAAGGGAATGGTGGACCCCGGACTTTAACTCTTCCTCCTTTTGTCTCCCTGGTAGTAGAGTGAGGGGTTGTGCTTTGCCATGTGCTTCTGTGACGATGTCTTCATTCATCACAGGCCTGGGGAAACAGCATCAAGCAAACATGGAATGGGACCACCAAGACAAGGAGCCAAAGTATATTCCCTCTGTGTAAATAGTTGACTAAGGTGTTAGTCTTAATAATGCAAAACATGGCTGTGGAATCCAGTAAGTACTGGGAAATTATTCTCTGGCAATCAGACGGGCATAAGACTGAGCTCTCCCTGATGTGTTGTTTTGTCTGCGTCTTGCTATGACCAATCACTAAAGGCTGGATACTTTATAGAGACTAGAGGTTATTTAATTCATGGCTCCAGAGGCTGCAAATCCAAGATCATCAAACTGGGTTCTCAAGAGGTCCACCTGCTACCTCATAACATCGCAGAGAATCCCATATGGCCAAAGAGAGCAAGCATGGTTGCATTAATATAAGACAGAATTTGCTTTTCTAATGAAGCCATTTCCATGGTAACTCACTCATTCCTTAATGCATGGATTTATGAGTGGAGTCATCTACTTGGGATTGTACAACCACTCATAGTTCCCATAGCTCAACACTCCTCCACTGGAGTTCAAGTTTCTAATAAAGGAAATTTTAGTGGACTCATTCACATTATGACATGTGTGGAAATAACACAGAACAAAGTGATTCTGAACAAAAAGCAGAGGGAATGTAGACACAAACACCATAGATTGCCTACATCCATTTTCAATTCTTGAATAAGATTAACAGCCTCTTCTTTATTTGAGAAACTGTGTTCTTGATGATTGATGATTCAGGGAAACATGTTCCTAAGACTTTCCTCAACAGAAGGCTGAATGAAGAAAATGTGGTATTAACACATAATGAAATACTAATCTGCCATGAAGAAGGATGACCTTGAGTCATTTGTGGGAAAATGCATGGATCTTGAAACTGTAATATTAAGTGAAATATGTCAGACATAAGCTTACACATCAAATGGTTTCTCTTATATGAAACACCCAAAATATAAGTAAAGAAAAAATTAAGACAGATAATAGGAAGTAAGGAGGTAGATTTTTCTCAAATGGGAAGGGGGCCAAGAGATGAGGGAGGGGGAGGGAAGTCACCGGGAGAGAAGGGGAAGGAGATGAAAAAAGAATTGAATTGTGTTATGTACGTACACCACTCCACACAAGAATTGTAAATATTATGTGTTGCAAATATGCACTAATAAAAAAATTTTAAAAAGAACACTTCCTTCCTCTTTTTAAAAAATAAGTTTTTAATATTTCCCCATCAGAAAGTATAAATTGATGACTTGGCTGTTATTCAAAGTTTTCTAGAATGGATGCAATCATCATTCAGGCCCTGAATTTCTACCCCAAGAATGGGGGGGAGCCAGAAATAAAGGTGATAATTAATTACCAATATGATATGAGTATTGTTTTAAAAATTTCCCAAACAATGGGATAGCTGATGTTTTAAACTGCACACATATTATCTAAATTATGAACATTCAATTAATTAACCAATATAAGATAGGATGGACATTAGGGTTTTTCTTTTGACACAGGGTTTTATTATGTAGTTCATACTGGCCTTAAACTCACAATCTAGTGCAGGATATTCCTGCCTCGGCCTCTTGTAGAGCTGGGATAGCAGCTGTGTGTCACCACACCTGGAATAGGTTTTATTTTGATGATTAAACAACCCTGAATAACTGACCAAAGGCAAATGACATGATAAAAATTTTATTTTAGAAATAAAAAAATCATAATAACATAAAGAAACTATTTTAGGTGATGGTCCTCGTGTCACATGCTTCTAACCTTGGGAAATTGGAAGGCTGAGACAGGATGATGCAACTCTGAGCCTGGCTTAGGTGACTTAGTGACTTACGGAGACCTTATCTCAAAATTAAAAATAAAATTAAAATGAGAAAGAAGGAGGAAAGAAAGGAGAGAGGCAGGGAGAAAGGAGTGAGAGAAAAAGCAAAAGAAGAAAAGAAAGAAAAAATGCAAGGTGAAAGTAGATTAAAGAAGCTATATTAAAAATAAAATATTGGATTTGAAAATAGGATCATTTTAATTAGGAGGTTATACAAAATGAGGCAATGTTAACTTTTCGTATTTCATGCATAAATCATTAGGAATATGAGAATAACATTAACCAAAATCAAGGATATATGAAGATAATAACTGATCTAGAAGATGTTGTCTAAAGTTAGGGGCACAATTTGTAGGTGAGTGGAGAGTTTTAGTCTACCTAGAACATAAGGAGATAGGAATAATTTCTCAGGTGATGGATGAATATTGAGGCATTCATTTGTACAGGTGATGGAGACAAAACAGTGAAATGCATAACAATATAACCTTTTCAATATTATATTGCATATTTTTAAGTACCAAGGCTTCATATAAAACTAAACTTGGGCTATTGCATATTACACTGGATATATTAAAGTAATAAGGCTTCATATAAAGTTGTACTTGGGATCCTAAAATGCTAATTGATCCAAGGTTGACTGATTGAATATAGAGAGATGGATGGCAGAGAGTTGACAGAAAGATTGGTAAATGGTGAACAGATAATAGATAGATTGATGACAGATCGATTGATGATAGATTTACAATGGGTAGATTGATGATAAATAAATACAAGGGAGATTGAATTCAGATACATAAATGGATAGATTGACTGAAAAGAATATGATGTATGATACATAGAAAGATAGATAGATAGAGGTAGAGATAGGTATATTCGTATGTAGATACACAGATACATATGGATGATAGAAAGTTACATATGTGATAATTGACAAATGATGAGCGGATAGATAGATGACAGGTACTATAGAAAAATAACGTGACAGTGCACACAGAGAAATGATTAACAGACAACAGCTCAAGATATATAGGTAATACAGATATGTAAGTAAATAACCAGGTAGATAGATAATATATAAGTAGGATAGAGAGATACATAGATACCTAGATTAGACAGATAGATACATAGATACACAGATTTGATAGATACATCAATATGTAGATACATAGATACATAAGTACATAAATACATAGGTACATAAATACATAGATTAGATAGGTAGATAGGTACATACATACATAGATTAGATACATAGATACATAGACACATAAATACATAGATTACATACATAGATACATAGATACATAAATACATAGATTAGATATATAGGTTAGCTATATAGATAGACACATACATACATATATAAATTACATAGATAGATGATAGATACATAGATACATAGATTAGATAGATACATAGATACATAGATTAGATTGATAGATACATAGATATATAGATTAGAATGAATGATACATAGATATGTAGATTAGATAGATACATACATAGATACATAGATTGGATAGATAGATACATAGATACATAGATTAGATTGATAGATACATAGATATATAGATTAGAATGAATGATACATAGATATGTAGATTAGATAGATACATACATAGATACATAGATTGGATAGATAGATACATAGATACATAGATTAAATTGATAGATATATAGATACTTAGATTAGATTGATACATAGATACATAGATTAGATAGATACATAGATAAATAAAGACATAGAGACATAGACATATAGATTAGATGATAGTTGATAGATAGATGCATAGACACATAGATACATAGATACACAGATTAGATAGATACATCAATATGTAGATACATAGATACATAGATACACAGGTTAGATAGATACATCAATATGTAGATACATAGATACATAAATACATAGGTACATAGATACATAGATTAGATAGGTAGATAGGTACATACATAAATAGATTAGATACATAGATACATAGACACATAAATACATAGATTAGATACATAGATTAGCTATACAGATAGACATATACATACATACATATATAAATTACATAGATGATAGATACATAGATACATGCATTAGATAGATACGTAGATACATAGATTAGATTGATAGATACATAGATATATAGATTAGATTGAATGATACATAGATACATAGATTAGATAGATACATACATAGATACATAGATTAGATACATAGATACATAAAGACATAGAGACATAGATATATAGATTAGATAACAGATGATAGATACATAGACACATAGATACATAGATACACAGATTAGATAGATAGGTAAATAGATAGATAGTTGCATAGATACATAGATACATAAATGCATAGGTACATAAATACATAGATTAGATAGATAGATATACATAGACAGCTAGACAGACCTGAAGAAATAAGTAGAAGTCCTAGTAAAAAGGTAGGGCTGGTTGACGTCGCATATTATTTTCTAGACAGAGTTTTTAAGTCTTTGAAGTTTTTTCAGGTAACTAAATTCATGGAGACACGAGATTTTTTTTCTTTACCTTTATCACCCAGACAATGTTGAACTAAAAATCAGCACTGGTAACTACAGGGTCTTCTTCCTGCGGTATCTAATTTGTGTGTCCCAGTTCAGAGCTCTTCATTTTCTCAAGCTTTCTGCAGGTTAGAAGACAAACAGCGGGGCAGGTTCACTTCTACAGTCTTTGAGGTGTGTTTTCCTCAGTTGGGAGAGCTCTGTAATAAGTTGATAATTACCTGGCGAGATGCAGTGTTTCACTCCTTCCAGTGATTTTGTAAACATTAGTTTATCCTGCAGTAATTTACTTTTTGTTTAAAATATTAAGCTGTATTCTATTTCTTCCTTTAAATCAGAATAATATATCAGTCCCTTATCATTTTTGGAATTGTTTTATTGCCTGACTGTTGGATTAATTGATTGTTGGGGAGGGGCCTGGGGTTGAAATTGGGGTGAGCTATACCCCCAGCCCTGAATATTATAACAGTTATTATTTAGATATCATTGAGAAACACATATTTAAAAATGCCAATCTGGCACATATTACATCATCTTTCAGCATTTCAAAGCTATACAATGACATATTCCAACAATGAAATAATGAAATAATGAAAATAAGACTTCTATAAACACTCAGGCAGGATGAGAAAATATTCAAGAAAAAGAACTGCAACTCCGTACTGATGAAATACGCCTGAAACACATTAACCACAAAATGAAATAAATTTGTCTAAAACGATTAGCACACTCGGTTAAGTACTTTCATCCATATATGTTGATGGAATATTTAAATTGCTGTGAATAATGTTCTAAAAAGTGCTGAAGTAACTGGGAATGATAGACTCAAAGAAGAATATGAGAAAAAGATATAGTCAGAATTTACATGTTTATAAATGGATTTCCTGTGATCCATGAAATATTTAAGAATTCAAGTCCTGTTGGGTTTTGAAGGAGTTAGGTTACTCTCATGACATTTTCAGAATCTGTTGTAAGAACATCATAAAAACTAATGAGAAAATACAATTTGGGCGTGAGCTGGGGAAAAAGTGATTAAAGTCAATGACCTGAATAACTTTATCTGCTAGAAGAGCAGGCGAGTTAGGCTATTCCTTTAGAAACCCACATTGCATAGTACCTACTCATAAATAGGTGCACTTATTTTCCAGAAATGTAACAAAATATTGCAAACTGGAATTTATGAACGAGAACTTCCTTAACTCACAAAAGTGATGTGTTATCTCTGTTATTATTGCTGGGACAAAACACAAGACATAAACAGCTTGAAAAAAAAAGGTTAATTTTGGCTCATGGTTTTCAGAGGGTTCAGTCCATGGTCAGCTGGCTCCAAAGCAGAATCACCATGGGAGAAGGCTTTGGTGAAGCAAACGTAAAAGAGGAAAAGAGCCAGACAGGAAGGACATAAGAGCCAGGATATGATACACTCTTTAAATGAATACCCCCAGGGACCTATAGCCTCCAAGCTTTCTTCCCCTCTGAATGGCTCATTCAGCTATGGATTTACCCATATATTAATTCATCGATGAGGTCAGAAAGCTCACGATGACATCATCTGACTGGACCCCACATCTGAACATTGCTGCACTCAGTGAATGGGTCTTGGGGGACGAGGGGCTGACACTTCATACTTAAACCACAACAAATGGAAACCAGAAGTCTGGAATCAAAGTGTTAGACCACACTGACTCTTGGAAGTTCTAGAGAAGGATTATTTCTTGTTTCATCCAACTTTGGTTGGTTAATGACAATTCTTGGGGTTCCTTTAGTAGTGGGCATATCAACTAAGTCTGACTTTGTCTTTATCTGGCTTCTTAGTGTCTTTAGGTCTTATAAAAGCATTAGTTATGTTGGATTAGAGCTAACCCTAGAGTGTGACTTTGTCTTCAAAGGATACCAACAGCGACATCCCCAGGTCCAAATAACTTATCTGTCTCAATTTCTAAGGGTGACGATTTCAACATATTTTTGTGAGGAACACAAATAATGGGAGAGCCTCATGGATGAGATCAGTGTCCTCATCACAGAGACCCCAGAGAGCTCCCTGCCTCTTCTACCATGTGAGGACACAGCGAGAAGGTGTCATCTGTGACCCAGGAAGCAGCCTTCACCAAATTGGATGGTGTCTCGATGTTGGACTTCCAGCACCAGAACTTTTGCTCATAAAACACACTATTTCTGGCATTTTGTTAAAGCAGCTCAAAGCAGCAAAGACTCAAATTCCAGTAGTAACCATTTATCTATGGACACATGTTCTAAGACCCTGATTGGATGCCTGAGATGATAGACAGTATCTAACGCTATTTAAAATGTCTCCTTTCTTTATACATACACCTATTAGAAAGTTTCATGTATAAATTAGATGCAGTAAAAGATTAACCATAGTAATTTACAGTGGATCCTATCAATTTTAATTCTTTTCTGTTCTGATTAAGTCAAGATGTTTCACCTTTTCACTCTAAGGGAGCTCCACTGATTGGCATAGGTGAATTGCCAACATCATTATCCTTGCTCCTAGGGACCGTTACTACGTACTTTGAAGATTAACTAACACTAGCACTGCTCTGTTATACCATAAGGGGGGATCCAATCATTGAGGCGGGCACTACTAAGTGACAAATAGGTGGTAGTGTGCACAGAATAAATGCAGTGGTAAAGTTATGATTCACATTCCTGGAGGGATGGATTTGGATAGAATAGAATTCATCGCTCTCCTCAGAATGGCACAGAGTAGGAAAGAAAGGACTGTTCTATTTCTGGATTTTCCATTCGTTGATGTGGATGAGTGATGAGGGGGTAAGTTTGGAAAGCAGAACAAAGGATAAAGAGGCTTGCAGACTGGCAGACAAGAACAGCCCACATGGATTCTCCCACAGTTCCGGAGACAGGAAGTCTGGAGAGGAGGTGTTACGCTGCGTAGGACTTTCCTCCTGAGGCCTCTCCCCTTGATTGTACTCGTCTTCTAAGGTACAAGTAGCAGCAACCTGACTGGTAGATCCCAGTAGGAGGACCAAGAGCTGTTTTTATAGAGGAGGAGCATACACTCAATCATAGAGGTTTTCTCAACTCCATGCATGGGCTTCCCAGAACCTGCGATCCTCTCCGCCCTCTCAGACCATTACAGAGTTCAACAGGGCACTGTGTTAGTTAGGGTAACCTAGACAAATAGAACCAATCAGATGAGTGTGTGTAAAATAAGATGGGTGATAGGTAGGTAGATAGATAGATAGATAGATAGATAGATAGATAGATAGATATAAAGGATGAATGGATAAAGTTAGTACATGATAGATAGAAAGATAGGTAGGTAATGATAGGTAGATAGAATGGATGAATGCATAGATAGATATAAATGATGAATGGATGAAGTTAGTAGATGATAGATGATAGAAAGATAGATAGGTGATAGATGATAGAATGGATGCATGGATAGATAGATACATAGATACATAGATAGATACATAAATAGATACATAGATGGAAAAGAATGGATAGATAAAATAGGTAGAACACTAATATATAGCTACATAGACTAGATTGATTGAGATAGGTAGGATAAGATAAAATAGGTAGATAGCAAAATAGATAGATGAAATAGATACATATGGATAGATAGTTGAATAATAAATTGATAGAACCAATAGATGTTCAGAAAAAGAGATCAGATTAGATAGATAGATAGTAGATGATACATAGATAAGATAGATGATAGATTGTCAAAGATTAAAAGATGGATGCAATCAATGTACGGACATTTAATAGAGAAGATAGCTATGTATAGATAAATAATATAAAGATGGATAGGATCAATAGAAGGGTAAACAGAGTACATAAATAGAAACGTACAATCAATAGATAGTTAAATAGATTAGATAAATATGTGGAATGAATAAAACGATGGCTGGCTAGGATATATACGTACATACACGGAGAGACAGACAGATGAAATAGAACAGATAGTTGGATAAAATAGATTGATAGATGATGGATAGATAGATTCAAAGAAACATAAATACATAGAATAGGTAGATGATAGATCGTAGATAGATAGATAGGTATCACTGGTTCTTGCTAGAGACACAATGAAAGAGTGAGGGGGTGGAGAGAGAGTATATTTGAAATAATATTTATCATAGTGATTTGGAAACTTTATTTTGGGGCAAATTTTTAAAAGTTCAATTTTTCTATTTTCTATGCTTGTTTCTGTTGTTTTCAATCATTGCGATCTAATAGTCCCTTAAAATTTTACACTTATTTTTTTCTCATCATCCTAATTTTACACAGAGCCTCATAAGGCCCAGGTATTACCATACTAAAAGTGTGTTTGAATACGGTTTTCCAGAACAAACTGCTGAAAGAAATCTTCTTTCTCACATTGCACACATGAGGCTTTCTGCTGAATGTCGTTTTCTATCTATCGCTAAGGATATTTTGGCACAATAAGATTTGGTGTAACTTGCTTTCAATGTGCATTCCGGTTTTTATCGCCTAGACAAATATAAATATGTGACTCTAATAGATACGATGTGAAACTTTGTATTTTTTTTTTCCTGACTCATAACCTCAAATATGTATCATTGTAACCAGCAATAATTTAACTTTTTCTTGGTGGGACAATTTCTGTTTGTAACTCAGTTTTTCTTCCTGCATTATTGTTTACTACTGTATTTGCGTATTTGATTTACTTAAATTACCTTTCAGATACCTGCAGCCTTTCTTTCCTGTTTTATTTAATGTATTGTTTTCTACCCACAAAACAGTAATCACCATTCTACAGGCTGTATCATGTATAACGAATTTATTGAGGACTGGGAGGGGTGCATATGAAGCTGATATTTGTAGAAGGAAGAATTTTCTCATGGGACAGTTAGCAAACAAATATATTTGCTTATGTAACAGGTCTGACCTTTCATTTACACTGGGGGTATATCTTTGAAATTGAGTAGAGCCACTGAAGAAATGTGAATTATATCTAATCACTAATTAATTCAAGCTCTATCCCACCAACATTTTCCATTATATGTTAAAATATATATATAACATGACATATATACAGAAAGATAATCATATAAAGAATATAAATCAAGCATCAACTGGTACATGTATGTATTAGTAAATTGTGAAAATACATTGAAAAGAGAATATTTTTGTGCTGGTACAAAATAATAATGATATGATGCTCTTTCAACAAATGTGTGTATTTTTTGATCACGTGAGAATTACACACAACATAATAAAAGAACCAGAAATACTCAGCATCACTGTCCATTAGAGAAATAGAAATTAAAACAACACTGAGAGTCCATTTTATACCAGTAAGAATGGTCAATGTCATGAATTCAAATAGTAACACTTGCACTGGTAAGATTGCAGGAGAAAAAGGAACCCCTCTACACCATTGGTGGGAATGTAAAGTACTAAAACTATTATGGAAATCAGGATGGAGATTCCTCATAATAAATTAAAATTAGAAATTTAATTGTAGTCACCTACTCCACTTCTAGGTATTTCCCACCAAAAGTTAAAGACATCATATTTGGTGATCTATGTACACCATGTTTATAGCAGCACAATTCGTATTAGCTAAGTCTTGGAAGTGGCTTGTATGTCCATCAGCAGATGAACAGGTAAAAATCTGTAGTGTTTACACACAGAATGGAGTGCTGTGCTGCCATGAAGAAGGAAAAAATTTGAGTCATCTGTAAGAAAATATATTTACCTTGAGACCTTACTGTTAAGTGAAATAAATCAGACACACAAGTTTAAATATCACATGGTTCTCTTATATGAGACACACAAATTATAAATTAAGAACAAAATAAAAGATAAATAATAGGAAGTAGGGGGCTAGATCTTTCTCAAATGGGAAGCGGACCAAGAGAGGGAAGGAGAGGGGAGAGAGGGCAGCAAAAAGGGAAGGAAAAAGGAATTATGATGTGTTAAGTACATGCACCAATTTCACAAAAGAAATGAAAACATCATGTACTACAAATATGTACTAATAAAAATAAAGCAATGAGGATATCCACCAAGGCTAGAGTGGAAGATGAAACTCTTACTAACTAAAGTTAAAATGTAAGACTCTCTGACTCACACAGCTCATTTTATGTCTATAATTGTAAAGTTCACTGACTGACCTTTATTGTTGTCTGACTTGCATGAGAGCGCTTAGGGAATGACACGAAAGTAGCTCAAAGGGTAACGACAGAATCTTCCAGAAGTATTTTCGAGGTTGACTTCCAGACACTTCCAGCAGTAACATCTCCTGGACTGTGAAATTGTTCCCCGGAGGCGGTGTGGAGGAAAAACCTAAATGATGTCTTTTAAAACCATTGCAACTGGAGGCCCTGGAGAGAAATCAATTCGAGGGGTTAATGGTCAGTTATAGAAGATGTGGTTCTGTTCTCCAAAGGCTGTGATGACCAAGTCCTAAGCTTTAGATGATCCAGCTATGCAGGAGATGTCGCATCTATAAATCACTATTCATTATTATTCACTCAATATTCAATTAACACTTTTATTAATAGTAACTTTAAGATATTTGGGGAGAGCTCGATTACTCAGTGACCCTGCAAAATGATCTTATTTTCTCCAGACAGTTCTCTGTTTCTTAAAAATCCTTCTCATTTTCTGAAATTTTTAAATAGTGAAGAGTGCCGGGAACAGCTTGCTTGCTGTGTAGCTTTGAGCAAAAACCTGGCAATTGAAAGACAAACTGGAAAGCATGGGTTTTTTCTAACTCATCAGTGGCAGAGAAGATTTAGTTTTCCCACTTAGTGCTTTGGATTGAGCATGGTTAATGAATGCATGGATTTCTGCTGGTCATGGTATTTGCTGCTACCTTAGAAAATGTCATGTTTCAATCATCAAACTGGGATATCAGCTCGAGGGTTTATCTAATGTTGCAATGTCAACTTATCATTTCTTTATATGGGATGTTCCTTTGGTTTTTATGTGTTTTAATTTTCAAATAAAAAGGGAAGGGCCGGTGATATAGCTCAGCGGCATAAGCGCCTGCCTGGCAAGTGCGAGGTTCTGAGCTGGACTCCCAGTACCCCCATATAAAAAAGAAAAAATAAATAAAAATAAAAATAAATTAAAAAAATAAAAAGGGAGTCATAAAACTAAGGAGTTTAAGAATGATGGTAATGTATCTAGCGCTGCATTCACATTATTTCTTTTAACTTTTTTATTCTTAACTATTATTCCTTTGCTATCTCTTATAAATGATTTTTTTTTTCACTTTTTATTGGTCCGTATTTGCAGGAGATAATGATGGTGGCATTGGTATCTGTACATAACATATCTCGATTTTCTTTCATGGCCTTGATATTCAATTAACACTTTTATTAATAGTAATTTTAAGATATTTGGGGAAAACTCGATTACTCAGTGATCCTATAAAATGATCTTATTTTCTCCAAGCAATTCTCTGTTTCTTAAAAGTCCTTCCCATTTTCTGAAATTTTTAAATAGTGAATAAGAATTTCAAGGAACTGGGAGCAATATGTTACGTGTTATTTATTTTCTTGCTAAAGGTTTCAAAAGGAAGAAAATAGCACTTTAGAGGCTAAATAGTGCATTTGCTGCAATTGGGTTTGTGGATGTGGGTATACTAATAGGTATACGCTGAATGCTTATGTATAGAAAACTATAGTAAAATCAATGTGAATTGTCAATAAAACTCATTAGCATTTACACACATATGTACTCCTTCAGCACATTTGTTGGTCTTGTTCACATTTTTTTTCTTGTGGTCTTGGTAACCTCAGAAGAATAAAACGATAAGGTTATTAATTCTGGAAAGAAAATCATGAGAATCTTAAGATAGAAGACTCTGATTAGGAATGAGATATGGAGGGAGGGTGTAGGAGAGAAGAGAAAGGAGATGAACAGCAAGCATAGAAAAGTAAGTGATTTAAAAAAATAGAACTTTTGCAAATGGAAAAAGAACAAGAATTTAGAAGGAGCAGTAATTGAGGGGAGGGGTACGGTATAAAAAAGAGAAAAAAGAATTAAGATACACTATGTGCATGTACCAACTCCTCATGATAATTATAATCATTATGTAATACAAATATATACTAAAAAGAGCAGAGAGATGAAAGGTGCTCTTGGTTTAAAGATGGGGGAAATATAACCATGGGCTGGTTAAACAGATATTTTTTAAACATCAAATTGCCTAGTAGTGAGCAAGAAAACCACAGAATAAAGATTCCCAGTTAAAACAGATGGCTCACCAACAAAACCTGAAAGAGGATTGAAACCGAAATGTTTAAAAAGTAAGGGTAAGAGCAATATAAGAATGAGTAACTTATTATATTTGTCCTAATTTTAAAATTTCAGGTAAGGAAAACAGCATAAATGAGTTTCACATAATGCTTTCGATATCACTGAAGGGAATCATCGAATCACAACTAATTCAGTTTCAATTCACAAATATTCATTAGGAATATTGTCCCAGTTTAACCTGTAAATCTATGTTTATAAGCCAGTAGCACAGAATACATGCATATATATTCTTCATATTTCAAGTGGCAATAAAAATAGCCAAGTCCACAAATGCCTCAAATTTTAAAATGTTGTTCCCCTTGGAGGAATGACTCACTTTATAGAAGAGATAATCAAAACTGAGATATTTAGAATCCATATTCAGAGCACATAAAGAGGATTCTCCCCCTTAAATCAGAGAAAAAGGGTTTTGCAGCTAATTTCAATTTCTGAAGATGAATTTTTTTACCTAATTTTGAAAAGAAAGTTCCCATCCATAACAGAAATGAAATAATTTAAGGTCTTTAGAATCCTGTTATTGTTAAATCTTTATCAGTATAAACATAAAACTAAACAAAAATTCAGCACTAATCGTTAAATAGGAAAAAGTCCTACCTAGATGATGAGAGTTTAGGGGGCTTCACAATATTTACAGTGGTTATTTTTTTTTTATAGTGTTCAGTTATGAAAATTAAACCTTTGTGCATAAGAAGACGTACTTATACTTTCCTTCGATTATTTCCTTGGATACTTTTCTGTTTTGTGTTTAACTTAATCAAATTGAATACTGCATTGTGCACATTATTTTTAATGTATATTTCTATTTTTTCCAAAATTTTAAAGCATTTGAAGGAAGATATGACGTATATTTTTATAGAAACCTACTGTTTTCTGTGCAGACCAATGAGAAAAGCAAGGTTCGCTTCCTAGCTAAACAATATTTTATGTATGCATCTACTAAGTTCCATGTTCACAATGGCATAGATGTTTCTGGATTTCTCTGTCAACATTTAGTTCTTGTGATTTAAGATTTCTTTGTCAATACTCAATTGTTATGTTCTAGGATAAATCATCTGCATTTTATTACACATTCTTTCTTTCCCATTATATTCTGTTCATTCCGCTAAAAATTCCACACTTCTAGAATTTTCTAGACTCCTTCTGTGTGGAATTGAGACATTCTTTTTAAGAAGTTTTTCTCAGTTTCCTTTTATGTCCTTTCTTCCTTTTAATAACTTCAAATATCACATCAGAAAAGCCCAGAAAGGCTGCACACTGGCATCTTGGTAGTGATCTTTCTGTTCTATCAGGGTTTTAAACGTCGTCTGTGTACACACAAGTCCAGACATACCTTTCCGAGTCATGTGATGCAGAAAAATATGGTTTATCATTTAGATAGTTTATCCATTTTTATTTTAGTGTGGTACGTGGTGAGCGATATGGTTCTAGATTAATTCTTCTGAATGGTGATAGCCCATTTTCCCTTGTCCATTTATATAAAAAGCCTTTCTTCTCGTGTATATTTTTGGCCACTATGTAAAAGATCAAATAGTTGAAGGTAGTTGGGAGTTGTTTCCCCATCCTCCGTTTGATTGGTATTATTTTAATTATCTGTGTAAGTTTTCAGCATATGGCCCAAAAGATTTAAGGACATCATAGTACAGTGACCCATGCACACCTATGTTTTAGCAGCACAATTCAAAATAGCCAAATCTCAGAAGCAGCCTATATGTTCATCAACAGATGAATGGATATAGAAAATGTGGGAATAATACACAGTGGAGTACTACACAGTCATGAAGAAGGATAGACTTGAGTCATTTATAGGAAAATGGATGCCCCTTGAGACAATAATGTTAAGTGAAGTAAATCAGACACACAATCTTCAGTATCTCATGTTTTTTCTGATGAACGCTGCTGAGTCCCATAAAAACATGACACTGTGCCCTCATCTACATTACTCATTGGATCTGTCACCATATGATTCTGGTTCTTGCCCCAAGTTGAAAGGACTAAGAAAGGTCAACATTTTGAATGAATTCAGAACATCAAAGCAGTCGGGACAGCAAAATTAAAGACACTCGGGAAAGAGCATTTCCAGAGCTGCTGCACTAGATGGCAAGGATGGTGGGCTGAGTGTGTTGGAAGGGAGGAGGGATTCCGAGCAGGATTCATGGTGATATGGCTTTCCCTGTAATGAATTCGTTTAAGTTCCAGGATTCATGGCAGGTTTTGACCACACCCCATTGATGGCTTGTGTCTAGATGTCCCCCCAGAGCATCGTGTACTCATGGGGATTAAGTTTGCGATGCTGAGATTAAGGGTGTGTGATCGGTTCAGTGATTGGCACTGCCTTAATCCCAGCAGCCTCGGTAGAGCACAAAAGGGGCAGAAAGATGCTGTCAAGGTCGGTTGTTGACTTTGCTGCCTTCTGCTCGCCATGAATTATTCTCCTCTACCATGTGCCACCCCGCCCTGGAGCCAGCTGATGACGGACTGAAATCTCTACAAACTGCGAGCTAAATAAACTTTTCCCTCTTTCACTTTGGGTGTCGGGTATTTTGTCTCAGCAATGACAAAAGTAACTAAGATACCTCATAAATGTTTTTATTCCCTGAACCAGTAAAGAAAAACTAAAATTTTAAGTGATGAGTAAGTTGTTATGGTGTATTCTACACCAATAGGAGAGAATTTATGTACACAATGTACATATATTCCTCACTCTGCATTTCCATGCCATAATCCCATAGGAAATTCAGTAGTTGTTCTCAGTTGCTTTTCTCTCCTTGTTAAAAGGAAACTTGTTACCTAAATTATTTACTGCACCTCAAAACACTATGTATAACTGACTCATTTTTTGGCATCCTTTATGGTATCTACTATTTTGGGGTTAATATAAGTCAAAATATAGCATAAATATGTTTACATTGTAAAGTCAAAATTTTTAGAAAAATATTAATGATCAGTTCATTGGAAATTTTTCTTCTAATGTTAGTCTTTTGTCCTCAATTATCTATTGCGTTTTGTTTTCTTGAAATGAATAAAATAGTTCATTATTTCCCAACACTCCAGTCCTCCCTCAGTTTAAAATCATCTAATTTTCGGAATAAAATCTGCCTTCTTCACTATCCACTTCACAGCAGGAACCCACTCTCTGCAAAACAAAGCTCTTGTCTTAAGAGAATTCCAACCTGCTGGCCACATTCCGGCTATCCTCTGTGTTCGCAAAACACTTCTTCCTCTCCCATTTCTTCTTTTCCATGAAATTCAGCTTGAAGTTCAACTTTTCACAGTGTTCCCTGCCTGACTCCCTCGTACAAATTATAGAGTGGTCGTCTTACCCTCGACAGAGGGATCTCCACTTCTTGAGACAAAAACATGTACTCACCTCATTCCCTTTTCAATTTTGCAGTTTTCATTCCCTTGTTCAGCCTTTTAAAAAGAAATTTTATGCCTTTCTGGAGAATCAATAGCTGCCTGTGTATGAAACATATTTACTTATTTCTGAAAAATATTCCTCCTTTGAATATGCTAACTGATATAAATACACCTACTTCTAGCTATATCTACTTATGTATACCTATTTGATCTTATAACAAGTCTTCCCTTTTAGCCCCTCTATACATTTATATTTCAATGGGGTATCTTATTTATTTATTTATTTATTTATTTTTTGAGACAGGACCTCAGCCTCTGGCGTGCTGGGATTACAGCGGTACCACACCACACTCAGCTTCTTGCTTCTACTTGTGTATAACTTCATTTACTAATGTGAAGAACATTTTTGTAGCATAAAAAATTTCTAAAGAAGATCTGAGAGATGGGCCCATGCTAATGGTTGCTCATAATAACTACAGCTTTTTTCATATGTACAAAATAATATTTCCAAACTATTCATCAGGAATACCAGCATTTGCCATCTGGTCCATGGATATATTTATATTATACTGAAAAGTATGTACCAAAAGTATATCATGCAGAAAGAATAGTTAGTGCCCACATGAGTTCTTCAATATTGTATTTCTTACATCTTATTTTCTCTTGATCAGATGATACAGAGAAATGCCTGATTTTTTTGTTTCCCACTCACTTTGATATACTTGTTTTGTTTTGTTTTGCTTTTTGTTTTTTGTTTTTTGTTTTTTTGAGATAGGGTCTCACTTTGTTGTTCAGGTTGGTCTTGAACTCACTATGTAGCCCAGGCTGGCCTCAATCTCACAGCAATCTTCCTGCCTCAGCCTCCTGAGTGCTGGGATTACAAACATGCACCACCATAATCAATAACCTTTTTTTAAATATTTTTTTCTGCTATATGTAAAATCACTTATAAATTTACTTCAAGCTCACTACAGTGATATTTATTGGATATTTTTGTGTACACCACTACTTTGATTATTCTCTAACCTAGGAAAAGATGAAATTAGGTTATGGGTCCACAGTACATTACACGCAGCAGTAGAATTGGGAGTGAAACTGCTTTAGGGATTGATGATGGCATACAAAGCAAGAAAGAGGGACTCAGGGGGTTATTCTGCATTCCAAATGACACCTGAACTAAGACAAATTCCTGTGGAGATCATGGGCAGCCTTCCATAGCTGTGATCCTGCAAAAGAGATGTGGGGAGAAAGCAATTCCATTACCAAGAAATTGTAGTGACTTAGATATTTCAATTGTGTTAAGTGCCCTTTCTGATCTTCCAATCACCCCTCAAACTTTTACAATCTTATTTAGCTTATTATTAATGATCTTAATGTGAATATCCATGCCTGTCAAAATGTACACATGATTATTATCTAAAACAAGCTGATCAAAAATGCTAAGACATTTAAATTTTTCCATATTCCACTTCAACAGGAAAATTTTTGTCACAAATTTAAATACTTTCAGAATATATACTGTGAGGGGAAGCGATCTCAGCTCAATAATTATTTGATTGCTGACACCAAGTAATGATGATTATTTTTCAAGTTGTGATGGATAAAGACAGAATCAGTACCTCTAAATGATATACTATCTTTCATCGATATTTTGACATGACATGACCCCTTTGTTGATCACGGTCTTATGTATTAAATTTTTATTTGATTGTTTTAAAAATTGTTTAGGGCCGGTGGGATGGCTCAGTGGCGTAAGTGCCTGCCTGGCAAGTGCGAGGGCCCGAGTTCGACTCCCAGAACCCACATACGAAAAAGGGCCAGTGATATTGCTTAGCAGCACGGGCACCTGCTGGCCCACGAGGTCCTGAGGTCGACCCCCAGTACCCACAAAAAAAATTGTTTAAATATTATCATGCTCAACTCAGTGGCAGCCTTCGAGCTACTGGAACGACCACTGATAAATTATGTCTTCACGGAACTGTGAAAAACAGTGTTAGAAGTACAATAAAGGTAAAGAGATAGATTTTGGAACATGGGATGTATGCATTAGTTAAAACTTTTTTTTAATTAAAGTTAAGGAAGACTACATAGGAAAATAAAGGAGAAGTAATAAGAAAAGTAGATAGAGACAGATCAGATAGACGATAGATATAGATAGATGATAAATAGATACAGATAAACAATAGATAAATGACAGATAGTTGGATAGATAGAGATGATAGATATCAGGATAACTACATATTTAGATGATATTTATTAGACTGATGGTTGTAAATGATGACAGATCAATCAATCCACTGTTAAATAACTAGATAGCTAGATAGTCACAAAGACAAACGGACAGACAGATACATAGATTAAATAGAATACACTTACCCATTTTTTTTCCAAACCTCCTTCACTCAAATTTAACACCTGTAAATAAGAGAATCTTCTTTGTTTATTCTCAGCCATAACAATGGTGCCCAGATTGGTGTCTGAGGATGTTTATTTCTAAGTCAATGCTTGTCCTAAAGATAAGAACATTAAGCAAGAGTTTTAAGCCCTGAAAAAATGCCATGGACTTCTACAGAAATCAGAATGTAGAAAGTCTGAAGGAAGATTCAATTATTTACACTACCATGATTTTTCTGTGAAATGAATTTTTTTTTTTTTTTTTGGAACAAAAAGCAACAATGACAAGAATCACTCACCAATGCCCTGACACTCACTCCTCTTGTTATGCAATACTAGGACACAGCCAGTAGGTGCCTTCTGCTTTTCTTCCATGGGTGTTTTTGTAGTTTTCTTGGTTAAGGAATTCCTTTTGCTCCTGCGTGCACTGCTGTGCAAAGCCATGGCAATAGCATCCTGTACGTGACTTCAGGAAACACAGGATCCTGCCTCGCTACTCCTGGATTAGGTCATTCTGAGCTCATTTATGTCAAATTCCAGAGTGACATTCGGAAATTGAGCCCCATTTCTTGTACACAATAAAGGAATAAATCCTATTTACTTTGAGATTCATTTGCCCCTGCAGTGGGAAAGGTCTAAAATCTCCCCACAAGTCTTACGTGTTCAGAGCTGGGGAGATTTGGAGGTGACTGCATCATGGAGACTTTAACTTCCCAAGTGGTTTCATCCATTGTTTAGATCCTAATAATATTCCATTTATCTCTGCTTCCTGCCTGCAGTCCCACCATGATTTTTCCTCCATGGAGCCAACTGACCATCCAATGACTAATTTTAATTAATGAGCCACGTTAAATTTCTCCTCACTTGCATTGTAGGTGTCAGGACTTTTGTTCCAGCAACAACAAATTAACTAATATAATAAATACGCTTCTGCGACGATGTTTCCACCTTGCCACAGGCTTAAGACCTATGGAACTGGCCAACCATGGACTGAAACCACTGAGACCGTGAGCCCAAATAAAAGCTTTCTTCCTCTCAATTATTTATGCCAGGTATTTTTCACAGTGCCTTGTGTCCCATTTCTGTGTTCCTCATGTCCTGGAACAATCTCTCACACTGGTTGTAAACTGAATTTGTGACTCAGAATAATCTTACAGGAGAAGCCAACTAAGACATTGCCACCATATTCTTATTTCTTTTGCATCGTTAGCACTGAGACAAATCCATGTCTCTCTTTCATTTAACCATGACTTTCCCCCAAGTGTAAAAAGCATTATAGCTAAAAATTCATAAAAATTGTGTGATAATTTATTAATAGTCTTTATGATTCACAAAAAATTTATAAGGTAACATAGGAAAGATTGGAATATTAACCCAGGGTGATACATTCAAAGAAGAAATCATATTTAAAATAATAAATACATGAAAAATATGTATTTGTAATCTTAGCAAACAAATATTAATGAATGCATATTTCTGTGAGTCATGACAGAATAACAAGTTTTTTCTTAAGTTCCCCAAAACTTACAGATTTTTTTTCCTGAAAATATTTTATTTCTTATTAGAGGAAGAAAGAGAGAAAGAAATATCTTGCTTTCATCAACCGTGGGAGTATACTATTTTGTATACACAAAGGATGTGTTTTGTGCAAAATTATACTGTCATTATGAAATCAAAAGAGAATATTTTATTACCCAATTAGGGGAAATTGTATTTATGGATGGCTGTTACATCTCTTTGGTCTGACTGAGGCTTCTCAGGTTATAAAAGTGGAGACATTTTGCTAAAAAAATGAGAATTCTCAAAGAAACCAATGACAGGTTTTTAAGTAAAGTGAATTTTAATATTGAAGCAGATGATTTTTTTTTCTTTGAACCTGGGAGATCTACTGTATGTAAATTCTGAATTTCAGAAAACTGTAAGTTTTCTTGCACTTCTAAACATCAAATGCATGATCAACTTAGTTTAAAAAAGTAATGTGGTAGAGGGGTAAATTATGTTACAAAATAATCATCTCAGAACTTGTTTAGGACAACTAGCTTACATTTCAGGAATTTTTTTGTTGTTTGTTTTTGTTTTTGTTTGTGGTACTGCGGGTCAAACGCAGGGGCTCTCTACTACGGAGCTCTACCCTTAGTACTTTTGATTTTTTGAGACAAAGTCTCATTAAATTGCCCAGGTGGGACTCAAACTTGTGATATTCCTGCCTCAGCCTGAGATTTGAAGAATGTAACACTGCACCTGGCTTACTCACGAATATTTCTTATTGAAGTCCATTTGTACTAAACTTCTTCATACGTCTGCGAATTTCTCTGTTTCCATAAACCATTAATTTAATTTTTCTGTCCAACAGTCATGGCTATTTGCTTACTTAATAACATATTTTGACTGATAATGTTTCAATTCGGCTTCCCAATATTTAATGATGGATTCAGAAAAATGATTTTTTTATAATTTATGTTCCATTAAGAGTTTATTGCCATCTGAGGTTGTAATACTAGATACACAGAGCCTTCGTGCACATTCATTAGGAAGGAAAGCAGTTCCTAAATAATTCACAACACAAATTCATTCCTCAAATGCAGTTTGAGACAGTTTGCTCAGTTGGTATTATTTAATCTGTCACGTGGGATCATTAATGAGGTTTCTGAGGCCAAAGCAATATCCATGTGTAAAGATATTGTTTGCACTTATTAAGAAATCCACCCATTGAGATGTCGCTCTGTGGCAGGTTGTTTACCTAGCATGAACATTATCCTGGGTTTGATTCCAGCACAGAACAAAGCAGGAAGCAAGAAAAGCAAGGAAGAAAGGAAGGAAGGAAGGAAGGGAGGAAGAAAAGAAGAAAGGAAGGATGCAAAGAAGGAACAAAGAAATATAAGCAAGGAAGAAAGGAAGGACAGGAGGTAGGAAGGAAGAAAGAAAGGAAGGAAGGGAGGAAGGAAGGAAGCAAAGAAGGAACAAAGAAAGAAGCAAGGAAGAAAAGAAGGAAGGAAATTAGGAAGGAAGAAATGAAAGGAAGGGATGAAAGAAGGGAGGAAGGGAGGAAGGAGGATGAAGGAAGGAAGAGAAAGAAGGAAGGAAGGAAGGAAGGAAGGAAGGAAAGAAAAAGAAAGAAAGGAAAGAAAGGCAGATAGCTTGAAGCAGGAAGTTATATCCAATAATCTTGGGGTTAAACGAGTACAATAATGTTAAACGAGTACACATGTCTTACTTATTAATTAATTTATTTTATTTAATTTTTTTTATGTGGATACCCGGGGTCGAACTCAGGATCTCGCACTTGCCAGGCAGGCGCTTATGCCGCTGAGCCATCTCACCGGCCCCTTACTTATTAATTAAAAAATGTATTTGACCCTATTTTGTAATTTTAAAGAGAAAAAAAAATGGAAATAACAATAAAACAGAGTGTCAAAACAGCCTGGTAGGAGAGGAATAATAATGAATACATTGAGTATTATTATCTTCATAGTAGTTATTCAGAGTACAAGATGTAGGCATGAAATATGTTCCAAACAATTTAAGGAAATTGGCCCCATTTTGACCAAGTGAGTAGACCACGATTTTTAAACATCCTTGACAAATTGGCCCGATTTTTAACAGAGCACACCAGTTAAGTAAGATGCTAAAACTCATTTAAGCATAAAAATACAAACCTTGCAGATGACACACTGATGTTTTGTGTGGTGGAGAAATATTCTACTTCCTTCGATGAAATTCAGAAAATAAAGGGATGAGCTTGCTAATCGCACCAATTTAATCATATCCCAATGATGACATTCATTTACACGATAAGAATAGATATGGAAATTTTATCTGTCCATTTACACAATAAGAGTAGATATGGAAATGTTATCAGTTACCCCATAAATATGTATAGATTTTTGACAATTAAAAAATAAAGTAAAATATTAAAAATTCTTAAATTTGAACTTAAAATGATAGGAACTGTTCATATAATAGATTTCATCTCTAAGGTTATCTTACGGTGCCGTTGCTGCAAGTAGTGGAGAATGGATTTAAATTTTGATTTTCTCTCGTTTTTTTCTTTTGTTTTGGTTTACACTTTTTGGTTATTCTGTGTTTGCAGTACAGGATGTTTACATTTCCTGGGTGGAATGTAAACACCTTCCCTCCAAATCCTCCCCTGTTTCTCCATCTCTTGATCCCCTTCACCTTTGAGAAAGATCTCTCTACTTAATATATGCTTTTATTTTGCTTTTTTTAAAAAAAGTCTTTGGGTTTGTCATAAAAGAGAAAGCATGATATAGCGTATTTAAGCTTGTGTGTCTGATTTAGTTCATTTAATAGTATGGTCTCTAGGTGCATCCATTTTCCTACTCATGCCCCCAGTTTTCTTTTTATGGCAAAGTAGTACTCCACTGTAAAATGTGTTTGTGATACAAAATGACTACCTTCACTGTGGGGAATTGGTACATCCTCATATCACATATTGGTCCTTCTTATTTTCTTTTTTTTGGGTACCAGGGGGACGACCTCAGGACCCAACAGGCACCCGTGCCACTGAGCGATATCACTGGCCCCTTTTTCATATGTGGGTTCCGGGAGTCGAACTCGGGCCCTTGCGCTTGCAAGGCAGGCGCTTACACCGCTGAGCCATCTCACCGGCCCCCTTCTTATTTTCTGCTCTCCTCCACTCTCTCTAGGTAAATTTACACAACTTTAACTAAGAATTTGTTATCAAAGAACTGATTACCAGGAAGCTACTGTATTAAACACTCAGAAACTTAATTACAGATTTCGCCTTTTAGATAGATTCAGATATTGCCTCAAACAGCTGATGTTTCCCAAGAACAGGAATACCGGAGAGACCATGGGGGTAGCAGTAGTTATAACAAAATGCAAATGGCTTTACTTTTGATGTTTTTGTCTCAAGAAGTATGCGTTATTCATGAATAAGTCTGGGATTGTCCATCTTATTTGGCTGCCCATGAGGGAACTAGATAAGTAATAGTACTACCAATAATATTGGCATATATTGTTAAACACTTTTATTAAATACTATTAAATGTCTTACATAAGCACCAGAAATGCGTAGTTTCTCATCTAGGGTAAAACAGACTGTCATTAGTACTTCTGGTTTTGGGTAATAAAAAGATAGTCCAGAGAAGCCAAGCTGTCTAGGTAAGAAATACTCTTTTTCCATTAGCACACCTGCTGGAATGGGCGGCTATTTATCTTATGGCGTCTTTTGTTTCCTATTGAGATCCCAGATATTAAATATGACAAAGCTTTTTGGGAACTCTGGGATCTCCATCAGTGGTCCCCAGTGTCCATCCACAGAGCTATTGATGTTAGCCCCGGGATGATCTTTCTGAATGTCATAGTCATTTTCTGGAAAATGAGACACAGTACTCCACATCGACAACATGAAGGAGGAGTTTATTTCGGTTCATGGTTTCACTCTATGGTCAGCTGGCTCCCATGGAGCATTTCTTTTCAAATTAGCATATAGTCTTAGAGGGAGCACTGCACTTTACGTTTGGCTTCCTTGACTTGGGACCCAGGGGATCAGTAAAGAATGCAAGTGTGTGTCTGGAGGGTTTGTTGTGGAGCCATGACTTTTGGGACTCTCTCCAGTCCTTGGTCCCCGCCTCCTCTCTTGCTCTGTGACCTAATCTCTCTTTCCCAGCTGCCACAAACCGAGTAGCTTTCCACTATGACACCTGTCTGCCATGAGGTTTCTGCCTTGGAGCCAGCCATGGACTGAACCCTCTGAAACCATAAGCCAAAGTAAAACTCTTCCTTTACCTGTCGATACTGGACTTTAGATCCCAATGATGGAAAAGCTGACTAAGGCAGACCTTTAAAAAATATCAAGTTAGGAGCAGGTATACTTCATTAGAGAATAAGCTAATTAGGACATTTTGTCATTGAGAAACTATGATATTTTAATTCAATGATTTTGTCAATGCAATTTCACGTCTGTAAGTAACTTCATTTGAAAGTAGTTATCGCAGCATTTGATATTATATTTAAAAAAAAGACTGTTTTTGGAACATGTTGTAAGCCAAGAACACTTAATTAAAATATATTCCCAAGATATGAATAGTGTCGCTAACAAGCAGACAGTACTTGATTAAGGATTAGCATTCAGGAATGTTTGCTTTTATTTTATTTCATTCCTACTTCTCAGTGTGGGATACACTTACTCATAAATATTGTCAGAATGATTCTGTTCTCAGGTGCAACCTATTTGATTCTCAGTTTATTCACAGAAGAAATACCTTTCATAACTAGTGTTTTCATGGACCTAGAGCTGATTTTCCTCCGTTCAAAAGATCATAACACCCTCCCACAGAATAATATGATATCTTTTTGTTTAATGAAGCACAATAAATCTTGCAAGCATATGAAACCACTGGAGTGAAGTATTAGGATTTCCATTATTTCTGGTAATTGAATTCATACTGATTTTGTATGTAAACACAATAATGATATGCGGCCACATGCAGTATAATGGTTTCCTGTCTGAATTTTGCAAAGGTGTTTATTTTGTAAAGACCTAACTGGAATATCTCCCTTCGAGTCTAGTTCTTTCTATTTTAAATAATACTCAATATAAATTAGGTACACTGCCAGAATTATGGAATGTTTTAGGATTATAGTAGTACAATTCTAATTGTGTGATGTTTTAAACCCTTTGGCTTCTGAATACCAATTTATTTCAAATTTGATATTCCAGGAAACTATGTACTATAGGATTAGAGGGTGTATTTGAGATCGGTTCTCTTATTGTGGTAAATTCATAGTGCCTGTGATCTCAATTAGAGTTTCAGGCATTTGCATTGGTTGAAAGTTTGGATTGCTGTGATGATGCATGCCATTAATGCCAGCATTCTGGGAGGCTGAGGCAAAAGAGTTCAAATTTAAGACCATCTGGCTGAACTTACCAACTTAGCGAAACTAGGTCTAAAAAAAAATAATACATACATATATATATATATATATATACATATGTATATATATATACATACATACATATATAAAAGAGCTGGAGACATAGCTCAGGGAGAACAACCTGGATTCATTCAATCCACAGTACCACAAATGACAAATGAGTAAATACATACTTATACTATGTTTACTTATTTTCTAGTTCTGAGGTTTGGAATCAGGGGCTTCACCCTGACCTACATCCTCAGCTCTTTCGTTATTCACTTTTTTGACACAGGGTCTAGTGTAAGACCTTAAATTAACCAGGCTGGACTTCAATTTACAACTCTCCTGTCTCAGCCTCCCAGAGTGCTGGAATGATAGGCATGCACCACCATGCCCGGCTAGGCATTTTAAAGAAAAATAAATGTTCTTGGTCACTTGGGTAGTTAGTACACTCCATAGATATATTACTATTCATTTGCTGGGCATCATTTTCTTGGGGTATTGTAGCT
Source organism: Erethizon dorsatum (assembly GCA_028451465.1). Classification (NCBI taxonomy): domain Eukaryota; kingdom Metazoa; phylum Chordata; class Mammalia; order Rodentia; family Erethizontidae; genus Erethizon; species Erethizon dorsatum. Next base: position 3,128,054 of record CM051843.1, read on the forward strand.
GTGATGAATCCCTATTAAGGAAGGAAGTGTGTTGCATCCAAAAGATGTGTTTGTGTGATACAAATGTAAGGACAAAAAAATGTGCTGAAAATGAGTTTTTCACGGTCATGTGGAAGGAAAATGAGACAAAATGTTGATACACATGGCTCTCATTCATGTCTTTAATGACAGGATTAGTTAATGTGTGTCCACTTTGTATCCTAAAAACAATGTGTGCTCTCAGTGGTTTAGGGATTCATAGATTCCAAAATGTCTTCACATGCATAATCTCACGTGATTTCCATTGTGTGCACATACATGTAGAAATACTACAGGTTAATAATGTGACCTCCTTAAAAGCCTGCAAATTGAATGATCAATGGATGATGTGAAAATGCATACATGATGATTATATGGAAATAGCCATCATTTTCCTTAAGAAATATTCAATTTCTTCTTGGGAATACACATAAATGCAAATAAGGATGTGACAAGAAAAGAGGAAGAAAAATATAGCTTTAGATATGCAACCATCACTGATAATATTTGTCATTGAAAACTTTACTGTAGGGTTGGTGATATGGCTCAGTGGCGTAAGCGCCTGCCTGGCAAGCACGAAGTCCTGAGTTCAACTCCCGGTACCCACATAAAGTAAAACAAGGGCCAGTGATATCGCTCAGCGGCACAAGCACCTGCTGGCAAGCACGAGGTCTTGAGTTCGACTCCCAGTACCCACATTAAAAAAAAAACCCTTTACTGTATACCTAACCCATGGTGAAGTTCTCTTTGGAATGAATTAAATTGTGCACATTAGAATATAGCAAGGAAACACTACTTAAAAGCTTTACTACTGTACACGTGAACACTTGTCTTCTCTATTTTGCTTATTTCTCAGTTGAATTTTCAGGTGGAAAATTTAATTTGTTTTTTCTCTGTTATGCATATGCTAGCCAGTGTCATTTGTTTTTCTTTCTTTTTTTTTTTTTAATTTTAGAGTTTTGGCTTCTAAAAAAATGAAGAGAGGGAACATCCTTTTCGCAAATCATCAAACTTCTATTTTATCTCTTCATCACATGGATTGTAATTTGTGAGAATGGAATATAGTTCTCTTTCAATTCTACATTCCTTTAAATCTGTACTCTTTGAGTCATTTTGTGATGTGTGAAAAAATAGTACCTTTGTTCCATTTTCTCACTGCAAATTTTGGCATTTTACTAGGTTTTATAGAAATACACGTACCCAAACGAGGGTAAAGACTTTCACTGAGGAATTTTGTAGTTTTTAGAAGGTGTTTTTTACAGTTTTCTGTGAGTTGACAATGATCAGCTTACTTTACCTCCCTGAGAGTCACACTTTTTTTGCTAAGAGAATGCCTACATTGAAGATGGGCAATGATCCATAAGCCTGAGAAATACAGTTGATGTGCAAACTAACACTCGTTTTGAGCGGTGGAGAAGCACACATTGTCCCAGGAGGCATTCAAACCTTGTGCCGTCATTTTTAGCCATGGAATAGCGTTGGCTCGCTGCACAAGACAAGTTGGTGTTGGATGTCCCCACGCAGTGCTAGGGTGACCACGAGCATTCTGCTACTAGTGGAAGCCTTAGAATGTGCTCTTAATTTTTGTATTCCAAACAAGATTATCCAATTTGCCTGCAAATATCTAAAATAAGGTAATGGCAGGTTGGTAAAGTGCAGCTCTGGAAGGAGGAAAGCTGAAAAAGAGACGGAGAAGTAGCTGGGCTAGGGATGTAGCTCAGCAGTTGATATTTACCTAAGATCACACACACATATACACGCACAAAAAAAGAACAAACAACTAACTAACTAACTAAGTCAGTAAATAAGCTGGAAGTAGGAATGGTGAGCCTGGCATATGTGCATTATAACTTTCGAGGGAACAGTAGAAATATCAGCAACACATCTTCGTGTTTCACACAACTAGTTAAGGATTGTTGAAGTTGATCTACTTATTGCTTCATTCATGACTCCTACCAACCGTGGTGGCCCATGCCTGTAATCCCAGCACCCTGGGAATTTCAGACAGGAGGATCACAAGTTCAAGTCCCGCCTGGGCACATTAGTGACTTAATGAGAGTCTGTCTCTAAATAAGAAATATAACCTTTACTAAGAATATGGCTCACGATGAAGGTCCTGGGTTCAATCTCCAATACAAAGTTCAATAAATGCATAAATAAATAGTCTCCCACTTTACAAACATTTGTTCCTCTTTGAAAATATTCACTTCATTAGCTGAATTTAAACTTTAAAAGGATATGCATGAAGCAATGAAATGTTAGGAGAGAAAGAATGTATGGGAACAAAATTTTGGAAAGAGTATGATTTGATTTGCAATTCCAATGCGTGTATACATTTGTAGGCTTCACAGATGTGTGGTTGTTACACATGTAAAACACAACAGATATAATAAATTTTTGAGATAAGACAAAGACCACAATATATCCCAGCACATTTAAAGCAGTTACATTACTCTGTTACGGTTCATTAAGACTACGAAAGCAATAGCGAAGACATCAGTAAATAAAGTGTGCAAGAGAAAGGCTTTCTGGATGCATAGCCTACCTCTGTATATTAAAGTATGAATGGATTACATGGCAGTTAAAATAGGTACATTATTCTCTTAAAAAGCAAAAGTTTGATATTAAAGTAGCTATAAATATTCATGTGTGATTTTCTACGGCTTGTGATTAACATAATTAATCTTCATTAAAACAATGTACCTTCGCAGAATGCATTAATTGACATACAAATGTTGTCTTTCTATTTGTTACAAAAGCATTCAAATGTCCTAAATCCTTAGGCCCATGATTGAGTGATAAATATTCCATAAAATAGATATCAAAATACCTAAATACGTATTGTACATATATAAATACTTGATGTGTAAGTATTTGTATTTCAAGGGTTAGCTGTATGCTGTGTGGCTAGATATCTTTCATTAATGATTTTTTTTTTTTTTTGTATTGGGAATTGAACTCACGACTTCATGCTTGCCAGGCAGGTGCTGTGCTGCTGAGCTATATCCCCGGCATTAATGGCTTCATTTTTTTTTTTTTTTTTTCTTTTTGTGGGTACCGGGGGGTCGACCTCAGGACCTCGCGCGCCAGGAGGCGCCCGTGCCGCTGAGCGATATCACCGGCCCCTTTTTTCGTATGTGGGTTCCGGGAGTCGAACTCGGGCCCTCGTGCTTGCCGGGCAGGCACTTAAGCCGCTGAGCCATCTCACCGGCCCCAATGGCTTCTTATATTTCATGTTTTGTTAAAAATTTAGCAAGGTAAATCAGATAAAATGTATAAAATTTTAAAAATATATGGTCGCATAGAAAAGTGTGTTATATATAAATTTTCTAACAGCTAAATATGTGTGATGCAGCAAATTCTAATTTTAATTGGTAGATATACAGTCATCAGAGGAGATATTAACAATGACAGCAAATGGTAAAACATGAAAATAAAGTTCATTTGTCATTGTGTGGCATTAGGTTAAAACATATTCTTGCCGGTACAGTGAGCCCTAAATTTCTGTTAGACTCACGAAGAAGCTAAATTTCCTAATTAGGAACAATCAATTCACCAGTCATGGTCACAGCTCAATTCCTAAAAACTGAAGATCTTTATAATGTTTGGGAACTAGGTACATTCGAGGGTTTTTTCCTGCTTTAAATTTGTAAAGTATTACACTTGGCATTCAGTCACCTAAGGAGACTCACTGGTCCAGGTAAATTAAATACTTTTCTTCACTCTCATTGGGAGTCAGTGGTGCAGCTGGGAAGAGAGTGACATCGTTTACATTCGATGTTTCTCCAAAAGCAACAAGCCCCTTGGCTTCCTTACCTGCATCCTACACGGGCCTTGGCGCTATGAACCATCTTGCAACTTAACTTTGTAGAGATGAGCAGCTCCCAAACGTCTAGAAAAATAAAAAAAAAATATGCATAGATTACTAACGAGTTTCTGGACTCAGATCCTCTTTGGCCGTGTTTTCTTCTAATTTTAACTCCTTATCTCATACAGGATGGGGTCCCCCTAGGAGTTGAGAGAGCAATGCAATCTTTTTAGGTCGATTCTAGAATTGTCACTATCTTCTCTTGCAAATTATTTAATTAGCTAGTTATATGTTTATTTATTTTTATGAGTCCATGTTTGCTGTACAAAATGTTTACATTCCTTGTGTGGAGTTGGTACATGGATGTAACACATCTTAATTCCTTTTTCATCTCCTTGTCTGAATCCCCTGTCCACTCCTATCTGTCCCTCCCATTTGAGAGAGATCTCTCTCCCTACTTTCCTATCATCTTTTATTTTGCTCTTTATTTATACTTCAGGTTTGTTACATAAAAGAAGCCATGCAATACTAAAGCCTGTGTGTCTGATTTATTTCACTTAACATTATGGTCTCAAGGTACATCCGTTTTCCTACAAATGACTCAAGTTTATCCTTCTTCATGGCTGTGTAGTACTCCATTGTGTGCTAATACCACATTTTCTTTATTCATTCATCTGCTTGTGGACACGTAGGCTTCTTCCAAGATTTAGCTATTAAAAGCTGTGCTACTAAAACATGGATATGCATGGGTCACTGTACATGATGTCTTTAACTCTTTTAGGAAAATACCTAGAAGGGGAACAGCTGAGCTGAATGGAATTTCCAGATTTAGTTTTCGGAGGAATCTCCATATTGATTTCCACAGCGATTGTACCTGTTTCCATTATCACCAACAATGTAAAAGTGTTCTTTTTCCCCACAGCCTCACTTGCATTTGTTATTATTGGATTTATTGCTGATGGCCATTTTTTCTGAGGTGAGATTGAATCTCAATGTTTTACTTTGCATTTATCTAATGGCCAGTGACAAGCATTTTTTCATGATTTACTGACCATTTGTATTTCTGCAAAGTATCTCTTCATTTTGCTTGCTCATATTTTGATTGAGTCTTTTATTTTGGGGGTATAAAATTTTTGTGCTCTGTATATATTCTATACAAATTTTTGATGAATAAGTTTTAATGCTTCTTCAAATTATCTTTAGTAGGTATTTATAATTACATTTATATTATAAACTATATAATTTTAAAATTATAGTTACATTGTAGTATATTGTATTAATATTAGTGCATATGATGTTAATATTACATTACATGAATGTCATATTATCTAATATATTGCTCTTACATCAATATTATTATATATGGTATTAATATTACAACATTGCATAGATGATATATTATTCCAATATTATTAAATTATAATAATTATGATGATAAGGCTATGATGTTATTATGCAGAGATTATCATAATTGTTACATATATTATATATTTATTACTGATATTACATATTTGTAATGAATTGTTTTTATTATGTAATTATTTATGTTGTCATGTATTATATTACAACTGTAACATACCAAACATTATGTTGGATAAATATTATATTAATTAAGCTATGGTTTTATTGCTATGACTAAAGTAATATAATGTAGTAGTTATAAAAAATAATCATCATAATTACTATATACCATGTTGAATAATATAATAAATTATTAAATTGACTGGCATACATTATATAAAATTATATCATATGTGATAATCATAATTTTATAAAGCATCACTATGAATTATTACATTAAAACATATAACATTGTTGTTATAATTATATATAATACATCATTATACATTATACAAGCCATATTATAAAGCATATATTATGCCTTTTATAAATATTATGTAATGTTTTATAATATACTATATTATGGTAATCATGTATAATACATTATTACATATATGTGATGACACATTTTTTAACAAAATATCAGAACATAATTTGTGGAAAGTGCAGTCCTCCATCAACTTTGAAGAGATCCAGAAAGAGGACTGATTTTCCAATAATAGGTAGACAGGGCTGATCACCTTTCACATAAGCAGTTAGGGTTTCTACCCTTCTGAGCATATATACCATATATACCAGCATATAATTTAATTAATTTCTATGGAGATGTATAACAACATGGCATCCTGGTGGAGGATGTAAGGACATCCACCTTTATCATTCAAAGTCTTCTCAGCTTTTTCTAAGAGTAAAAAGCAGTTTTGATATTCACGTCAATGCATATAATTTTGCCTAGGAAAGAAATATCCACCTTCCTTCTGGAATCGCCATGTATGAAGCACCCAATGGGTGCACGGAATAGCTCCATTTATTTTGAGCTTATTGTATTCAATGAGCTCCAAGATGATTCAGCTGAAGTTAATTCCCACCACAACTTTTGGAACTAAGTGTCATCTCGTCCTCCTGAGATGTCTACCGGTGAGAAACATCCTGCAATGTGTCTTCTTCCACCAGTTTTACGCCTGGTTTTGAATGAACCTCTGATTATGTGGAAATGTTCCTTCTCAAGGGTCTTCCATTTGGGCCAACCCTCAGCCCTATTTTGACAGCACAAATTCCATAATCCTTTCCAAACTTTCACCATATTCTCATTTTGTTGGTTTATCCCTTGTCGTATTTTATCATTTTTATGGCCTTTGGATGAAAGTTACAAAAGGTGACAGAATGTTCACATTTCAGGCTATAACTGCTACTCTCACACTGATGACTGCATGATGATTTTGCCATCTTATCAAAAGAATTCATTCGGGCATCATTTATATACCATTGATTATTCACCCAATACCATATTTTTAAACAGGGTTCACTGATCATTTATCCAATACAAGTAGAGAAAAAGCCACATCTTTCCAAAATTTTTTTGGTTTTGTTTTTATTCTCTTGAGTCGGAGTTGGGGAGAGTAATTGAACCCACATTCTCTTGCTTTGTAGGCAAATGGTTTACCTCTGAGCCACATCCCCAGCCCTTTTTTTATCTTTCTGTTTTGAGAGATGGTCTTGCTCAGTTGCCCGAGCTGACCCTCCCAAGCTGCTCAAATTACAGACTGACTGGTGATCCTCCTGCTTCAGCCTCCCAGTTGGGTGGGATTACAGGTCTCTGACACCTTACCCTGTTCTTGAGAGTTTATTAAAAACACTAAAATATTCTGTAGACATTTCGGCTGGAAAGTTTGAATATTACAAAATTATTGGAAATAATTAAATGACCCGAGGATTTGGAAATGTTAGATGTTTCAAGAAAGATTATTTGTTACTTAAATAAAAACAATTTTTCATAGGCCAAGCCCCACAAATGGAGATTTCTTCATTAATAATCCAAACTGCCAATATTTATAGGAGGAGAAAAAGCATTTGTGTTCATGACCTGAACTGAACCCTCTGCCTGGAATTGGGCATTATTTTTTATCTATATATAAATATGGACAACATCTACTCTACTGAATGTAGTTATTTTGGCATTTGCATGTTTAATTTTTGAATTGGAAGTGATGTGGAATTTGTAGGATATTTCTTAGTGATGCATTCGGTATTCAGAGTTGAGATGATCAAAGACGTTTATTTGTATTTCTTGCACAAGGGAACCCATCTTAGTCCATCTTGTCAAACACCAGAAAGGACAACCTTAAATCAAATGTCACAGGCCTTCAACATAAATAGCTATCACACAAAGATGCTGCTGGGTTGATATAGGCAAAATTAAATCTAAATGTGGACTCACATTTCTAGTGAGAACTTACGGCTGTCATGTCAGTCTTCCAGATAGTGATTCCTGTTATTAAAATAAATTTTGACGCTACATTTTTTTAGGGGAAGCGAGTATTTTTTCATTTCATATGTTTCAAGATATAATTGCAAAGTTTTACACAAATTTTGGGAACAAAACCATACACAAAATACTTCGATGCATAGGTAACCCTTAAGAATACGAGTCTATTTGAGTTTGTTTACTGCTTTCCAAAAGAAAACATGACTTACACTAAGCTTAATAATTGTATATATTTTCCCCACATTTGATCCACAGCCTAGCCAGTGATGGATAAAAGTTAAGTCTATTTAAATTGCAGTATAGGCATTTGTGGAAAATAAAAATATGATCAAGTATCCCTTTCTAAACATGATTTCATATAGAAGTTAATCATAGGTTCTAAGCAAAACCAACAAAGACTTTAAAAAACCTCAAGAGTTAGAATAATAAACATTAAATAAGGTCTGTGTTTATGGCTACAACATAGAAAAAAACAAAGAGGAGAAAATAAAGAAAGTAATAAAAAAAGGAGAGAGAGAAAGATGGGCCGGGGATATCGCTCAGGGGCACATCACCTGCCTGGCAAGTGCAAGGTCCTGAGTTCGATTCCTGGGACCAAAAAAAAAAAAAAAGGAAAGAAAGAAAGAGGCTATTTAACAGGAAATTCTAGATTAAAGGATGGGAAATACCTCAATAGCAACTGCCAAGCACTAAGGAAGTTCATTAATAAACTGAACAGATTGAAGCTGTAATGATTTAGTTAACAGTTTTAGAACTTGTGTTCGGAAAACACAATTTTAAATAGCTTAGGCTAAATAAAACCTATCAATATGGTCTGTTAATAAGAATGAAGTAAATGGCCACAGCAGAAACTAAACACTTCTGTATGATGAAATAGAAGGAGTCTTATAAAACAAAGGAAAAGTATACAATGGAGAAAGAACCATATATTCAAACAGAAAAGGGAGATACAAAAGTGGCATAAAATGTAAGTGTTCCTGAAAAAGACACAGGTGTGGCTCAGGAGAGTCATAAAAGATATATAAGAAGAAAAACTCCCTCAACTGAAGGAATAATTGACTTTTCAGAAATAAATGATTGGATGTCAGACATCACATCACATCTCTCCTCCTTTCTTCTTCTCCTCTTCTCTTCTCCTCTCTTCTCTTCTCTTCCCTTCCTTTCCTTTCTCTCCTTTTCCTTTTCCTCCTCCATCTCCTCCTCCTCTTCCTCTTCCTCTCTTTCTCCCTCTCTCTCTCTCATCTCATCTCCATCTCCATCTCCTTCTCCATCTCCAACTCCATCTCTAAAGCCATCTGATCTTGTGTCTTGCATAAATCCCTCTATAGCCAAGGTGGACTGTCAAAATTAATGAATCCTTTCAACAAAGAGTGACTCTTTAAAATAGCCAGTTAAAAACAAAATATGCGACACAAACACACACAACCACCCCACCCACCCACCCACACACACACACGCACACACACTATACAAGTCAGTGATGGGTAAAGTTGGAAACTAAAAATCTATGGGGTCCTGGGGATATAGCTCAGCGACACAAGAGCCCGCCTGCCCAGGGCAAGGTCCTGAGTTTGATTCCCAGTATCAAACAAAAACAAAAACAAAAATAGAATGTATGGGGTCATCTTTTAAAATGGTTAAAAGACAAAAATTCCCGCATCTTTTGAAGTAACTGAAGGACAAAAGTTGTGACCTAACAACACTGAAACCCGTGATATTATTCATGAAAGGGAGGAAACATATTTTCACTTGCAATGGTTCCTACGTACTGCACAATCATTTCAGAAAGGTGAAAATTGGTTCTCTTGTGTTCCATTATTTAATTTCATATCCCCATGGAGGAAAACCCAGGAATGTTGTCACTTGTTGGATGTCTGGAGAAATGCCCTAAGTGGGAAAATTTCTCTAGTTTCAGCTGGATTTTCCTATTAAACCTTTATTTTCTTTTATCCTCAATGACTTTTGTTTTCCCAGTTAAATGAAGAGCATAGGACCACAAATGATACTGTAACTTTACTCCTTACTTCAGAAATTTCCTTCGTATAAAAAGAGGACACAGCTCTCTAGACAACGCGAGACCAAGATGGTAGAATCTGACTGAAGGTCACCACAACAAAATACCCTAGAAAACAGAGCTCCAACAACAAAAATTTAACCATTCGCCATTTAGCAGGCTGAGAAATCCAAGATCAAGGTATGGTATAGGCTCTCTTCCCCTTGCTTGTAGATTTCTGGCTCCTAACTGTATCCTCAGACAGTGAGGAAAATATAGTGCAATTACCTTTCTTCTTGCTCTTATAGGGCCACCAAAGGTATAGGATCATGAGCTCACTATTATGGCATCCTTCAATTCTATCTCCGGGCACGCGGGTTCGGGGATTACCATGGGAAATTATGGACAAAGGCACATTTTACTCTACCACATCCTATTCAAAATTCATGTACGTATCCCATGCCAGTTGCATTCCTTGCATCGGGACAGTGGAAATGGCTGAAGCATAAATTGGGTAGACATTTAATTAAGGTTAAAAGGATGAGGTGCATATGTAATACATGAGTTTATAAATGATTATCGACAGAAGAGAACTCTGAAAAAATCATATGCCTGGTGAAACGTGGGTCACCTATGTACTTCAGGACCCCAGAAAACGGTCCAGCCTGGAGGGCATGGTTGTCGGGATCATAGAAAACGGTGTTCCAGTGGCTTGGAGCAAGATTGTCTTTATGGTATCATCACCCTCACAGTTCAGGTGAGGGTCAAATGTACAACTGTAAAGAATCCCAGATAAGGACCACACAACTGCAGCTCATGGCTTGGAATTTCTCTCTGGAGATGTTGCAATGGGCATGAGTTCGGTCTTTGTCATCTGCAGACTTTGGTTCCTGCAGCAGGCGCCTGATATTTTCTTTCTGTGTGTGCTGCTTGATTGCCCCTAGGTGGGTGCGATGGTTTTACCTGCATCTGTACAAAAGATGTAGCCGCAGACCCAAACAGGCAGCATAGAAACCTTGATGCAAACCTTTAGAAATCCCCAGCCATAGGACATTCGTTAACAAACCAGCTAGAAGGTCAGTAACTGGAGAACAGATCATGCACCACAAAATGTTGAGTTTCTAGAAATAGCAGATGGCAATTTTTACAAACTGAAGCCATGGTATGATATCAATTAATTGCATTAATTATAGTGATAAGAGCATATGACTGGCAACAGCATAAATTAAGGATACTGAGTTCCAAGGCTTTTTACTAAATTCAATAACATTATTCTAATTCTTTAAAAAATCATTGAATTAAATGAAAGGAATTCCATTCTTGCCACCTGATTCAATAGACTGGAAAGTCAAAGGTTAATTTATCTCAAGATAGAACTGAATAGTGGAGAATGATCGATCTGAAGAGATAAATTAGTATCTATGGATGCATTATGTAATTAGCAGAATAAAATTCTTGGAATAAGAATTAGTTTTAAAGGAACATACAAAAATAGATCTTAAAGCCCTAAACTGCATTACTAAAATTTTATGAATTGGCAGGGAAAAAAAAACATTCTAATGATTATGGAACTAGTGTTTTGTATAGAAAAGATAGTAGAGAAAAATGCTTTCAGGGCTCATATGTAATTCAGTGGCAATATGCTTGTCTACAATGCATATGGCCCTGGTATTGATAACTGGTGCTGGAGGGAGAGAGAAAAAGAGAAAAGGAGAGAGAGAAAGAGAGTGAATGAGAGGGAAGGAGGGAATGAGGGAGGGAAGAGAGAGATAAAGAGAGAGACAGAGACAGAGAGACAGAAAGAGAGAGAGATAGAGAGACAGACCAATAAAGAGAAAGAGAAAGAAAGAGTGAATAGTGGAAAGGTCTTTTGAAGCAGTATTAGAAAAATAGAATTTCATAGGAAAGAAGGGTAAGTATTAAAAAATAGAGAAGAGAAACTTCATAAATTAGAAAGAGAAGTATGGAATGACTGTTAATCAAATGAAACCATGCATACTAGATAGAGGAATTAGAGAATTTGAAGTATGTCACAACAAACATAAAATTATACCCAACAATGGAAAAAAAAAGCTAAAATTAAAATTAAGGATATAAGGAAGGCATTCAATTGCACAGAAGAAACTAGAACTTATATCAGTGAAAACCACAAATTTACAAGTGGATTAGGAGTAAACAAACCATGCCTCTCCCGGACACCAAGGATAGACCATCCAGGAAAAAAATACAGCTTATTTTAAATCCCCAGAATAGTAAATAAAAGCAACCCATACCAGCATATAATGATGAATTTTTGAGACAAGAGATAAGATCACAAAATCTATCAGGGAGAAATTAATAAAAGGATTACAGAGTTAAATGACAATGTGCTTTTAAAAAGTGACACGAAAATTCAATGGGTTGCCTTCACATTTCTGATAACTACCTTACCAAGCTAAAAGGGCATTTACTTACCTTGTGGAATGCTCAAATAATGGCTGATTAAGTCATTTTTTGTGTATTCCAGAATCTAGCAAACATACCTTCTCTTCAACTATAATTACACTAGCCAGTATAAATATAAGATGTATATACTTTATTTCAAAAAAGAAAAAAAAAACTAAAAAAAAAAAAAATCTCAGCAAATGCTTAAAATTGGATATTCTGAAAGCCTTCCCATATTCATTTAAAAAAGTAAAGCTATATTTATAAGTATATGCATGTAGAATGTTTTAGAGAGCTTACCTCTTTCCTGTGATCACTTCATGCAAAAGAATAGCTGGTTTACTAATAATAGTATTAATGAAGAAATATGATTGATTAAAAATAGATGCTGCACATTTATTACTACACTATTTTATCTTCTATACTAGATTATATGTTAATTTTCTTAAAATTTACTTTTAACTGAGGGATGAAGCATAAAATTTGAAAAAATATAAAAGAAATTTAAAGATATATCTTTACATGATGATGCAGTTAAAGACATATTAAAGTGTTAATGGTATCATATTACAGTGTTTGCACACCTGTGTCTTTAGCAGCACAACTCATAATAGCTAAATCTTGGAAGCAGCCAAAGTGTTCATCAACAGAAGAATGGATGAAGAATGTGTGGTATTCACACACAGTGGAGTACTACTCTCCCATAAAGAAGGATAAACTTGAGTCATCTGTGGGAAAATCAATGTGCTTTGAAATCATAATGCTAAGTAAAATAAATAAGATACTGAAGCTTAAATATTGCACATTTTCTCTTAAATGAGAAACTGAAAGTATAAATAAAAAGCAAAATAACAATAGATAATATAAAGTAGGTAGATAGATCTTTTTTAAAGGGAAAAGTGATCAAGAGATGGAGGAAGGGGAGAGGGAAGTGAAAAGGATTGGAAAAAGGAATTAAGATGTGTTACGTACATACACCAGCTCCATGCAAGGAACATAAAAATGATAGACTGCAAATGAGGAATAATAAATGAATCAGAGAGAGACAGAGAGACAGAGAGAGACAGAGAGACAAAGAGAGACAGAGAGAGACAGAGAGAGGTATTTAACATTAGTAGGGTAACCTACATTGGTTTTTAATTTTTTTGAAATTTTAATTTTTATTATGACTGTTTTGATATATGTACGTGTTGTATTAAAGTTTAATTCACATTAAACATAGAATCTGTCCAACTTTGATCATTGCCTTGTGGTGAAAACCTTGACTATTTTTCCTTCCCGCTTTTTGAAATGTACAGTGTTTTACTAACCCAACTGCGCAGTAGCACACACCCGAGATTCTTGATCTTATATTTTTGTTACCCCAGTACTGGGAGTTTCCCAGATCCTTCACACTGAGGGATGTTATCTGTCATCATTTTAATTTTTTTTAAGACAGAATCTTGCTAAGTTGCTAACTTGACCCGGCTGGTGTGGATCTTGAGACTCTCCTGCCTCAGTCTCCCGGGTAGCTGGGATTACAGCCACGTGCCACCGTGACCAGCTTCTTGTTTCTATTTAAGTGTAACTTAGTACCTAACTTGAAGATTGTCGCACTATCACAGAATAGGAGCTCTAGTATAAAATTTTCTGAAAAATACATGAGAGATTGGCCCACGGTAATGACTATGCATTGTAACTATAGTTTTATCCATAGGCGCAAAATGATTAGGACCAGTAATATAGAACCCAGGTCTCAGTAGCTTTTCACTTTCTAAATTTATCTTAAACGACATTCTTCTGTTGAATAAGAAACCATTGTTTTTACTATAGCAAATAATTAAGTAACAGGGGAAAGGTTTGTTGGTGATTCTGGGAAAGTGGGGAACATTTCTACTGGTAAAATAAACAGAAGGTGTCGAAGAACTACATACAGAGGATCGTAAGCATGCATCATTTGGAGAATCCTGGAAAACAAAAATTTAACGTTGAAAGTCATACACTGTACAAATTTCTCTATTTCTACATAACACATGCAACTTATTTGATCTTTTGTTGCCTTCATTGGAAAGTTGTGCCTTAGCTTTATTCTAAGACTCATGAATACTCTTCTTAAATTATTTGCCTCATATCCAGTATTAAAATTCTCAGCCGGGCGTGGTGGTGCATGCCTGTTGTGCTGACACTACCGGAGGCTGAGGCAGGAGGATCGCAAGTTCCAGCCCAACCTGGGTAACTCAGGGTCTTAGCAAGACCCTGTCTCAAAACTAAAAAGAAAAATAATAAGAAGAAGGGTTTGGGCTGGAGATCCGTGCAAATTCATAAAGTTCAATCCCCAGTACAGTAAAATAAATGAATAAATAAATAAAAATAAATAAGTAAAATTCTCAAAAAGATGGGAATATTTTTAAAAAGTGTAGAGTGGACACACACGTAACATTTGTAGCTGATGAAAAATTTGCTTTCATCCATATATCAGGTAGCTATTCATCAGTTCATCCTTTTTTTCCTGTCGTCAAACCATATTTTTTACCCATTTAACTATAATTGGCCAATATTTGTTCGTCCGTAAGTAAAAGCTTTAGCGTGAGTATTAAGGATAATCGCTTCAGTTTGTTTTCTCTTGGATAAAATTTGCATCTTTGAGACAATCCTGGGTTATACTTATCCACAAATATATATATATATATATATATATATATATATATATATATGACTGATATAGAGAATACAGATACTGATATAGATGTTTGTTTGTTTAACACAGATTTGTTTCGTTTCCCCATTTTCATATAATTGCAAATCTTTAGTGTGTGTTTTGCAGTCTGGCCTCTTTTTGTGCACAGTAATGTTTCAAGATTCATCAGTGCTCTTGTCCATATCAGTAGCTCACAAATGTTTTATGTTTTGCATTGCTAAGCAGTAACCAATTGTATTAACATACGACAGTGTGTTTTTTTTTCCATTCTTTCTCTGAAAATATGTAGACTGCTTCTAGTATTGGTGTTTTGAATCTACATGCTCTAAGTGTTCTTGTACAAATATCTTACAGATAGGTTTCTTTTCTCTTAGAGAAATATTGAGACATTTTGCTAGGTTTTCGAGTACGCATGCTTAGGGATTTATAGGAAACTGTTCATTTATGTCATTAAAATGTGGGTATTATTTTGTAACGGGACGCACTTAGAAAACTTTCATTTCTTATGCACACGGGGTTGTTTTAAAATAAACATTTCTCAACATCCTACTGCATTTTTAATAGCCCTAATCCACTCTGTGTGGCTTTATCGTTTGTTTTTTTGTTTTTGTTTTTTAGTTTTTTTTTGTTTTTTTTTTTTTTTTCCCTACGAAACTCATTATGACGCCTTGGTGGTCACTTCACAACCTGGATATCTTTCAATTAATTTCCCGTGGGTGTAAATACAATTCAGGACAGTGCGATTTTATGTGACATCTTTTTCTACAGAAACCAGCTTATGATTTGCACATATATGGTACATCAATCTTATTTTGTTGTTGGAAAACCATACTATGTGTCATAATGTAGAACACACCAGCTCGCTTATATTTTGCTCTGCCTCCTGGGCTATGGAATTGTGTTATTTTTTGACGACACTATCACAAACACCCCAGAAAAGTATAAAAGGCTGTGAGTTCCTCAATTTATTCTCTATTGTTAGAGATAATGGTCTCCTCAGAGGGAATTCTGAAATATTTTCAGAGTGAAAATAGGAACTGTCAATGTATGTGTGCTTTTGTGTGCATGTGTGTGTGTGTGTGTGTGCAAGAAGGAGACAGACAGAGAGGGAAAAGGGAATTGGTTGATGTTGCTTAAACCAAACGCAGCTCTGGGAGGACAGCGCCATCAAATCAGTGTCACCTTGAAAGAGCAGAGGACGACATCACCATCTTCATCCTCCTCACCACTGTCTGCAGCAGCATCCTCGTGAGCACCATTAGTCACAACCATTTAAGAGTCACGGCATGATTGGGTGGGCATCGAGGACGTGGGGCCTCTCTGGGTGGAGTTGGTCCCTCTCTCCCTCTCCCTCTCTCTTCCTCTCCAACTTTCTTCTTTCTCCTCTTCCTCCTCCTCATCTCACCCCTTTCTATCCTTTCTCTCTACTTTCCTCTTCTGATGTGGAGGAAAATGTCCATCAAGTGCTGGTGGACACAGGCAGATATGGCCTTTGTTCCATTTCATAGACATCCCTGACTCCAGGAATTGCCCAGTATTCGCATACCCAAGGTAAACGGACGTCATTCCTCTTGCCTCAGCCTCCCAGAGTGCTAGAAATTACAGTTATGTGCCACTATGCTCCATTCATGCTGATAAATATAAAATACAAAAAGCTCAAGGATCTATGCATGTGTTCTGTTTGAATTCAGGTTTTATTTTGGATTAGAACTTTCTTGCATTGAATAATGTTGAATAATGTTCACATTATTGGAGCTGGTGCATGGACAGAACGCATCCTAATTTCTATTTCATTCCCTTTCTCTCTCCTCCATTTCCCTCCATCTCTTGGTCCCCTTCCCATTTGTGAAAAATCTGTCTCCCTACTTCCTTTTATTTATCTTTTATCTTGCTCTTTATTTATATTTTGGATTTCTCATATAAGAGAAACCATGAAGAATTAAAACGTGTGTGTCTGGTTTATTTCAGTTAACAGTGTCTCAAGCTGCACACATTTTCCTCCTAATGACTCAGGTTTATCTTTCTTCATGGCAGAGTAGTACTCCATTGTTTGTAAATGCCAAAAACACTGAGATACCCTCTCACTCCAGAAATAATAATTCTAATAAAAAATCAAATAAAATGAAATGCTGGTGAGGCTGAATGGAAAAACTAACCTTCTACATTGTTGGTGGTAGTGTAAACCAGTTCAACCACTGTGAAAATCAGTATGGAGATTTCTCAGAAAATAAGTAGAAATTTCATTTCACACAGCTATTCCCCTTCTTAGTGTCTTCCTGAAGGGGTTAAAGACATCATATGCAGTGATCCATGCATACTTTCTTGATAGAAATTTTCATATTTGACATAGATTTTAAAGAATAGTTTTAGAAGAATTTTATTCAAACTCACAGATGATTGTACTGTTGTTTTCATGATGAAATTACAAATTTGCAAAGTCCACTTAGCTGTGACGTTTCCTAACACGAACCCCCTCAATGGGTGAATGCAATTGCAAATGTATGTCTACATGTATGCTAAGCGTTTGAAAAATTGAAATGCCACAGAAAAACAGCCAGCTGGGTCAGAAGAAGGGTCTCCTAAGCAAACAGGTTAACTGCTCCTCACATGAATATTTTAATGTGTTAATTAAACTGGAGAATCACCAGTCATGTGCGTGGATTCATTAACTTCCAGTCATTTCTGTAATCGACAGGCACGTGAAGCTACTGGGTGCGTGCAGGTAATAAAATCCGCATGCAAGAACATTATTTTCATACTCTGGCAGCTTAGCTCCTGAAATAAATACGATCTCACTTGGTCCATCACATTTATTCCATTTCTTACGCACAATGTGTAATTTTCACCGTTCAGAAAGCAACCATTGCCATTATCTGACTTTTTTTTTTAAGAAAATTAGATGTTTAAAAAATAAAAGATTTTGTCCAAAGTCATTTGATTTAGCATCATGTGGTAATGCAAACAGGTTGTGTAGTACCACAAATTGAAATTTATTTAAATAGAAGACTTGGTACCTTTTTAAACTTTTGACAAGTATGACAATAACGTCAAGGGCAACTTATGTATCATTGCAGTCACTAGTAGAAAAGTAAGTAAATAACGTAATGTTGATTTCCAAGATTTCTTTACTACTGGTGTATTCACACACACACACATGCACACAAATACATTTCTCAATTTTCACTGCAAAAATATATTTTTAATGGGAAGTGATATTTATCACAAAAATGGCAGATTGTCACAGGCTATCTTGCTAAAATTCATTCAGTGAGACTGATAGAACACTAATATCTAGCGAAAAAATTTTTAAGTGAGCATGGGTCTTTATTTTTGGTTTATCATTTTTTAAAATTTTTATTGGTACATTACTTGTTTCATGTACATAATGATTACATTTGTTGTGGAGATTTGTTACACGCACATAACACATCTTAGTTTTTTATACCTCAGCTTCCTCCCTTGCTTCCTCCCGTCCCTTCCCATCCGCAAATATTCTACCTCCCTGTTTTCTATTATCTGTCTCTTATTTTGCTCTTCAATTTATTTATATTTTGAGTTCTCAAGTTTGAAAGACCATGTGATATTGAAGTTCGTGTGTCTGATTTATATCACTTAAAATTATGGACTCAAAGTGCATCCATTTTCCTACAAATGACTCAAGTTTACCCTTTCTTTGTAGTGAATAGTAATCCATTTTGTGAGAACACCACATTTTCTTTATCCATTCTGTTCGCATACATAAAGACCCCTTCAAAGATTTAACTATTATAAATTGCGTTGCTGTATATATGAGTATGCATATATCACTGTAAATTGATTTATTTAACTCTTTGAACAATTGTCTTTAAATAAATTTTTTTTAAATGAGCTCATCATGCTGAGATTAGGATAAAATGAGTTATTTGAAGAAATCCAAAAAATGTGTAGAAGATAACAAGATGGTTGAATGATACAAGAATTACTCTGTCCATTGCCAATTATTTACTATTTGGAATTAACCAGTATTTGAGAACTACCACATTCTTTAGTATTTACAATGTAATAGCTTAGAAATAGTAACCATTTTCCAACCCTAAAACTTCAGCCAGGATCTTGTAGAATGAAGTTATCCAAACATACTGTGGAAATGTAAGATTTGCTGCATTGACTAAAGTGGCGTTGTTGATTTTGGTTGTATCAACTTAATAACAAATATTGTTGATTCTCACTAAATATTTATTAAATGAGTGATTAGATTAATGGAAGAATTTTGTAGATTTTTCTAACTCCCACTTATGGTGGCCACACTTCTAAGAAAACAGGTGAAGGTAAATATGGTGCCATTCTTTATTTGCCATAGATTTAAAGCTTTATCCATTTGGAGAAAATCTGGTATCATCATATGAATTGTTCATATCTTTGTCACCATAAGGAACTAGAAACATTACAACAGAAGAAGTTATAATTCCATAGTAAAGCGGGGACTAACAGAGGATGTGGTTTGTTACCAGTTTTCTTGAGTTTGTCTTATAATCAAATTCTTATTTTCATACTCATTTACAGATATTATATGTTCTTTGAGTCTTTTATCTATGTTTAAACACTTTGGTTTTTACTCAGTTTCGGAGAGAAGTGAAAAACATTGGTCATTCGAGAGATGCAAGTTAAAACAACGCTGAGATTCCATCTCACCACAGAAAGAATGGCTGTTATCAAGAAGTCAACTAATAACAAATGCTGGAGGGGCTGTGGGGAAAAAGGAACCCTTCTCCACTGTTGGTGGGAGTGTGGACTGGTGCAACCTCTGTGAAAATCAGTGTGGAGATTACTCAAAAAACTAGGATTAGAGGTCCCATTTGACCCAGTTATTCCCCTTGATATCTTGCTGGAAGAATTGAAAGCATCATACCACAGTGATATATGCACACACCCATGTTTACAGCAGCACAGTTTGTAATAGCTAAATCTTGAAGCCAGCCCAAAGGCCCATCAACTGATGAATGGATAAAGAAAATATTTTTTTTAAGTACAATGGAGTACTACTCAGCCATAAAGAAGGATATACTTGAGACATTTCTAGCTAAATGGATGCACCTTGAGTCCATACTCTTGAGTGAAAAAAATCAGAAACACAAATATATAAACATCGTATTATTTCTCCAGAGTGAGATATTGGAAGTAAAAACAAGAACCAAAATGTGTAATAGATATTGGGAAATAGGAAGAAAATGTTCAAATGGGAAGGGGAACTAGTGAGGGGTGAGGGAGAAAGGAAGGAAGGGAAAAGAAAAAAGCAAAATGAGAAAAGACAAAATAGAAAAAAGCTTTTATAAATAAAAAGGTAAAAGGGGTAGAATGGAGTAGTGTGGAATGGGAAAAAATAGGAATCAAGATATATCATGTACAGGTATAAATTCCCTGCGATGAATGTGATCATTATGCACATCTAAATTGTAGCAATAAACTTAATTAGTGATTTAAAAATAAATAAAATAACATTGGAAATGTTATTTGATTTTGCATAGTAAAATAGTGAAATGTTGAGGTCAGGGCACATGATGCTGGTGTTACGAATATGGTGATGCTGATGATCATGGTGATAATGGCAGTGGATGTGGCAGAAGTACACACAATCTGACCAGCAGGAGAAATCTACTTTTGTGATGTTAATGGACCCTAAAGTTGTGTGGAATTTTCTCAGCTCCAATATGATAAATCCTTACTCATAAAACTGCATTGTGAGTGATTTTTGATCACTGCTGATTGAATGATGAATGAAGTGCAGAGAGAGTAGCTAGTGACAAAGGGATTTTTTTTTATCACCTCATGCCACAGAGAGGAATGGCAATTGATTTGGAGAACATGGACTTGGAAACAGCTTGGTATAAAGTGAAGTAGGTCAGGGAAGTTTGCATAGCTTTGTGAGATCGACTCCCAGGAAAATTCTCTGAATGGTAAAACTGAAAGATACGCATTTTATTCAAACTTTATTTCAGGATTTACAGACAGTCTTTGTCAATTGGCTGTGATTTAAATTCAACCCACTGATAAGTGATTTTATAAACAAAGCAAATAAAAGTGCATCAAAAGACCTGGAATTCAGTATTACACTCATTTCTTTTTTTGGATGGAGACAGAGAGTCCGTCATTTAATTTCTCCGTTAATATTCTTTTCAAGGACATGATTATGGTGTTAAATTGGGCTATTTTGAATGTCACATGGAGCTTAGCAATTCTATGAATTTAAGTTTTCTACTTCCTACAGGCACATCTCGATAGGCAAATCTGCCCTATTTCATGACAGAAGTAGGTAGCACGCATGGGATGTTTCAAAATAACATTGGAAGTGGCATGTCATTTTCCATAGCAGAACTATAAAATATTTGGTTCAAGATGCATGTGACTGATAAGCCATGTTGTGACGATGTTGTGGAGGAGGAAGAGGAGGATGGTAGTTGTCATGGTGATGAGATGATGAATGAGATGATGGTGGAAGTGCTAATGATGGTGATGAGGGTTTTGTCTATGATGATGTTGATGATGATGACCAGGATAATATCTATGGAGTTCATGATGATAATTATGATTATAGTCACGTGGGAAACTTGTCTAAATGATATCAATGGGTAACTCTATCCACAGCTCAAGTGAGCAAATAAGAAAATAGATTGGAAGAATAAGAAAAAAAAATCCTCCACACGGGAGGAAATATTAAAAATATTTTTAAAAATGCAGAAGAGAAGATAAAGATTTTACAGACATCTCCCCAGAGTCTAAATAAAATTTTATTTTATTTTATTTATTTATTTTTTAATTTTTTTGTGGGTACCGGGGAGTCGACCTCAGGACCTCGCGCGCCAGTAGGCGCCCGTGCCGCTGAGCGATATCACTGGCCCCTTTTTCGTATGTGGGCTCCGGGAGTCGAACTCGGGCCCTCGCGCTTGCCGGGCAGGTGCTTAAGACGCTGAGCCATCTCACCGGCCCTATATATGTATTTTAAAGAGAGAGCAGTAAGCAAATGGGAACTCCTTAACACATTAACAAGAACTTTTTTATTTATAGTTAGCCTAATTTTAATAGCAAAATTTAACAATTTCTGATGATTCTGTTTTCACTGGTGGATCACTTAAAGCTATGTTCTTATATTCCATAGAGCTTACTAAGCAGCCATATCTGTAAATTATAAAATTTTGTGTATATCTCTCAAAGGTCACTTTGAAAAGGAACTCACATCTGTGAATCTGCCAGTAGAGTTGAATGAATGTGTCTTACTCAAAGTTGTCATGCATAATAGTTTTATTTGTGTGATGTTGGTAAATTCCTCCTTTCACTTCCCGCTGTCCTAAATTATAAGACTGATGTTGCATTTTAATCCCCCCCAGGGAAAGAGTCATAATACATATTTTATGCACAGTTTATAATGTGAGCGTAAGGTGCAAGAATCATGCTTACCTCACTAACTGTGAAAATTAATTGTAAATTTGCATACACAGTGCTGTGAAATTGACTGTTTGTATCATTTATGTATTATGTTTGTGTTTCCCTCAAATCTATTCATGTGGCTAATTATATTTACATTATTTCTACATCTCTCTTAGTAATTCAAAGTTGCATTAAGGGAAAATTCTGTTTCACTATGCATTCATCAATAAATATATGTAGTACTATTATTTAGGTATACATATAATTGTTTTGTTTATATAAATATTTGCCAAAGATATTCAAATGGTTTTAATGTGTAATTTATTTTACTTTTTTGTTTATATTTTTTTAGTAGAGTGTATTAGCTAATCAGAATTATGAAGATTATTTTGGGAAATCCCTCATGAATTAAATATGTTACTCATCTTTTTCTTTCTTTCTTTTTCTCTTCTGCAAATCAGAGTTTGAAGTGCATGTTACATTTACTTCATGAAAATGTTGCATTTTCCATGGGCTATATTTTTATAGGGAATATTAGGATTGCCAAGTATTAGAAGCTTTGGTTGAAATCTCCTATAACCATCAGACTAAGTGCCAATTTTTGGAACATTTCGTTTGAAATTTTTCTATTTAATAAATCCAAAAATTTTGGAAGCATTCTTCCTCTACTTGAGTTGTATTTGCTATGTTTTTTTTTAATAAGTTAAGCCTCACATCTATGTTTCCAAATATATTTGTATTACATTGCACACATCAATCTACACGTCATGCGGTGTTCTCGTCCACCTTAGTCACGAATCTGGCACTGTGCGAATTCTGTCTCCTCCCCAAGGTCAAAATGACCAGGAAAGGTCAAGGTTTTGAGTCCATTCAAGTGGGACAAGTGTGTTGGAAGCAGGGGAGAATTCTGAGGGGAATTCATGACAAAATAATAATTTTAACTGACAAATGAAGATTTATGTATTTACGTTTCACAACGTGAGATTTTGTAATATGCATAAATTGTGGAATATCTGCACAGTGCAAATAAATATATGCATTAGTCAGCATAGATAGCAATTTCGAATGCTGAAAACACTTTGTATTTCATTATTTTTCAAGTAAACAATGCAATTTTATTAATTACAGTCTTCACATCCTCCAATAGACCTCTTAAATTTATTCTTCCATCTTTTAGTGTGATGAATGTCAAAGAATTTGTGATCTATTTTTTTTTAACTGACAATTATTTATTTCATTTACTCTTGTTTCTTTTTTTTTAAAGAGAAAAAAGATAAACAATGGAACTGAGTTTCAAAACAAGTTAGTAGGACAGTTATAATAGTTGATACATTGTATATTGTTGTCCTCCTAGTAGTTATTCACAGTACAAGGTATCTTGTCTAAACAATATTAGCATAAAACATTGTTTTCAAGGAACTAAGAGAAGCTAGCTGTATACCATCACAACTACCTTGTGTATACATATATATATATATTTTTCTCTTTGTTCTTTTCCCCTTTCCTCCATCACAGTTTGTCTTTTCTTTTGAACAGTTTCTACACAATTCACAATATTTATTGTACATTTCAGATTCTATTTTTTTGTTCAGTTTCTCACACTAGTGAAACAATATGATTTTTACACATATGGGGCTGATTTATTTCACTCATGATTATGGTCTCAGTTCCCAATGAGTTAGGATGAAAGGTGCTAGTTTCATTCTAGGAACCTGGTGGGAGTTTTAGTTTCTTTATAAAACAAATGTCTAATATCCCATTTATGGAGTATAGTGTAATTTTAATTTTTTATTAATCCATATTTGCAGTACACAATAATTATATGCCTTATGTGGAGTGGCACACGTTTTTGTTGTTCTGGTTGTTGTTTTTTGTGGGTACCGAATGTCGACCTCAGGACCTCGCGCGCCAGCAGGCGCCCGTGCTGCTGAGCGATATCATCGGACCTTTTTTCATATGTGGGTTCTGGTAGTCGAACTCGGGCCCTTGCGCTTGCCAGGCAGGCACTTACGCCACTGAGCCATCTCACCGGCCCCATTGTTTGGGTTTGAATAAGGGATAAAATGGTTCAAAGAGGAAGAAATGGTTTACAGGGTTAAATTAGCTTTTGCTTATCTGGTCAAAATTTTGCCTTCAAATAAAAAATTCTGTTGGACTCAGCTATACCACTTTCAGGTATATTCCTGAAAGGTTGAAAGACATCATATCACAGAAATACCTGCACACCTATGTTCATAGCAGCACAAAGCATAATAACTAAATCTTGGAAGCAGACTATCTGTCCATCGACAGATGAATATATGAGGGGAATAAGGTACCTATACCAATGGAATAGTACTCTGTCATGAAGAATGATACACTTGCATCATTTGTAGGAAAATGGATGCACTTTGAAACCATAATGACAAGTAGTAAAATAATTCAGACATAGAAGGTTTGATATCACATGATTTCTCTTATATGAGAAGTTCACAATATAATATTTTTTTAAATAAGATATATGATGTGAAATAGCACAGTAGAATTTGTGGATATAAGAAGGGTTTGGAGACTTGAGAGTTCAGCGAGGTGAGGAGAACATGAAGAAAATGTGTCATTGAGATATGTAAGTGTACGAATCCCCCAGGATGACTGCAATTATGTTCTATCAGAAGCATATTACTAATAAATATTTTCCCACTGAAAGGAAAGTCTTGATGCCTTTTGTATGCTGCATTTCAAAGTCTGAATTCATTTAATGAGTTGGTATTAAATATACTAATCCCTTGGAATAATCATGAAGTATTCTGTTATTTCCTTTTCCTCCTTCTGAACTGTAAATATAGCCAATAGTATTGATCTAGTTACCTGACATACTTGCTAATGTCTACTTATTTTATTTGATATATATGATTTTAAATAAAAGGTGCTTACTTGGGCCAGATGAAGTATTTTTTCTAAGTAGGAACATCCAGTGGAGAAGTTTGACAAGGTTAGGGCTTTATTCCCCGGGGATAATAATCAAGTGGTGAACACGCAAAATTTTCCTTATAGTGCTGACGTAATTTTGTTCAGGATGCTTCCAAGGAACTGTAACTCAGAAAAAGGAAAAGAAGTCTCAAAATTTCCGTATGAGATGACATCAGAGTAGATCCATGGACAGGTCCATGAGTCCTAATGGGGACAGATGGAATGAGTAGATTACAAATGAGAAAAAGGAACCCTTCTACGTTGTTACTGGGAATATAGACTCATCCAACCACTATGGAAATCAGTATGGAGAGTCCTCCAAAAACTAGAAATACATATTTCATTTGACACAGCTATTCCCCTTCTAGGTTTCTTCCCATGAGAGCTGAGGACATCAGATCACAGAGATCCATCTGCACCCACATTTATGGCAGCACAACTCATAATAGCGAAATCTTGGAAGCTATGTATATGCCCATCAGCAATGAATGCATAAAGAAAATGTGTTTATACACAATGGAATACTACTCTGCCACGAAGAAGGATAAACCTGAATCATTTGTAGGAAAATAGATGCACCTTGAAACCATAAGGTTACATGAAATAAATAAGAAATCTGTGCACAAATATCACATGATTTCTCTTACATTAGAAAGACAATGCATACATAAAGAGCAAAATAAAAGACAGATAATAGGAAATATGAACTTAGAGTCTTTGTAAATGTGGAGAGGAATGGGGATTGAGAAGGAAGGGGATGAGAAAATGAAAAGAATTAAGATGTGTCATGTCCAAGTATCAACTCCCCAGGATAAATATGATTGTTATGTACTATAAACGTGTAGTCATAAAAATTTTAGTAGCATTGTTGCAATAACATGAGCTGGAATGTCGATGGAAGCAACTTGTGATGTGTGGATGAAATTTTCCTTTGCAAAAGAGGTGGACAAGTTTGCATTTTATTGGCCTAACAAGAGAGTGGGAGCCAAAGGAGTTGAGGCATGAGGTTCAGATGACTTAAGAAAGTGAGCAGCCAAGAAACAAAAATAGAACAATCACATGAAAGCTTGATTCTAGTAAACAATTCTATCTTTTTCGATATTGAAGCTCTTTAGAAAAACAGAAAAGCAACCGCCAGCTCTGCAAATGGACATGATCTCAAGAATCAAGTGCAAAGTCCATCAGGAGGTCCATGAGAATTTGCACATGTAACAAGTTCTAGGTTTAAAAGATTTAACTCTGAAAGTTGTAGGTGAAGTTGACTTTTTTTTTTGTGGGTACCAGGGGTCGAACTCAGGACCTTGCGCGCCAGCAGGCGCCCATGCTGCTGAGCGATATCACCGGCCCTTTTTTCATATGTGGGTTCCGGGAGTCGAACTCGGGACCTCACGCCTGCCAGGCAGGTGCGTACGCCACTGAGCAATCTCACCGGCCCTTGAAGTTGACTTTTTAAAAATCACTTTTTAAAAATCAATCTAGAACTCAGAGTGGACTTGGCTGATCAAAAAGTGCAACACTCACGCGGAAATATCAGCAGAAACGAAAGGTGGACATCTTGGCCAGCATGGGAGGGTCAACCTGCCAGCTTGAATTTGGACAAGGAAAGTTGATGTTTTCTAATTTGATTTACAGCCTGAATCCAACTGTGATGAGAGTTGACAGGGTGTAATCTTGGGATATAATTCATCTGGGCAGCAATCAGTGGTGTGAAATACAGGTGCATTTACAATACAAAAATTCAATACTAAGTAAAGTTTTATAAGGGAATTGGGTAAAAGTTAAAAATGGATGATAGATAGATTCTCAGATTAATATAGAAATGGATTCACAAATCAACCTGGATGATAGATGATACTTATGCCAAGACAAATAGAGATCTGTAACAGCTCAGTAGAGAGGTTGATGTAAATGACAAGTGAGAGATATATATTCATAGGTTGAAAAGTGTGTACATGATTGATGCGGGAAAGAAGACAGACATTTGATATTTAGCTACCTAGGGAGATAAAATACAGTTAAATAGAAGTTTAGATAGATTGTGATGGACAGATAGATGATAAATAGATAGATAGATAGATGATGGATAGATAGATAGACAGCTTATAGATGCAAAATGAAAGTTTTTTAAGCATTTATGTACCCATTAAAAAGACTGAAGTGAATACCATCTTGTATTAATTGGAATAATCCAATTCAGAAATTGCCAGATAAATTCCCAATTTTTGCCTGTTCAGACAGACTGAGACCATATATTTAATTTTAGGTTGGACTGATCACTCAACCCAACAATTCTTAGTCTTAGCATGCAGTGGAAAATAGTGAAACACAAAAATACACAAATATTCATTCAAAGGTGTGGAAATCATATTGGACTGGAACGGACTCAAACATCCAGTGAAACAAAAGTAGATTAACGTGTCATCAGGCACACAGTCCCAACTTCAGTTGAATTTAGAAGGGTTCGACACGTTGACATTTGTGGAAATGTGCGTGATGCAAAACATTATCTTAAGCCAAAAGATGCAAACAAATGTATCCATGCTGCGTGATCTCACATCTTTGACATTCTCAAAATTGTAATTTAATTTATGTGGATGCAAAATGGAAATTTGGCCAAAGTGCGTTTCAATTAACAAAAAAAAAAAAAAAAAAAAGAAGGGACTTAAGTGATGTTTTGGAGTAATGGCAGTCTTCTGGGTTTTGTTTTTGCTAAGTATACAGTTATGCAGACATGCAAATTTTTCGAAACACGTTCAATTGCACATTTTAAATGTAGGTAAGGACGATGACACAGTAAAAGTCAAAATAAATATAAATGGTCTAAACACTTTAATATGGTCATGTAGTTCATAATTTGGGTAAAACTCAAAATCGAGCAACATTATTTATAAGCAGTGTATGTTATTTACAAAACACTCTGGCAGGGGGATAAAATTGTGCTCAAACCCTTGTCTAGCATGATTGAGATATTCAGCACTGAAAAAAAAAATAACCACTGAAAAATAAACAAACCAACGAGAATCAAAGAGATTCAAACTATATGCATTGGGAAGACACACTATGTAAATGATTCTATGAATTATTAAAATATTCCATGATCATTTGAGAAAGAGGACTTTTGGAAAATGAGAAAAAAACATGGAAGATAAAAGATATGCTTCAAGGAAAGAGGAGAACATGCTCTGTGTCGTGATCTTAGAAGATGGCCAAAGTGTTACTGAGAGTTATTCTCTTACTATACTGTTATGAAATTTTGTTTTATATTTGCATAGACATAAGAAATTTTTTTTATATTTTCTTTTTAAATATTTACCTGTATTATATTTAAAAAAATAAAAAGGAAACAAGAGAATGCTAATTGATTATTGCACCCTAAGACAGAATCAAATTACACAGAGCAGCATGAATCTGAAGCCCTTGATGGTGGCACTAGAGAAAATCACAATTATAAACTCAGATTTCTACCTTCTTTGTTCAGTAATTGATATAACAAATCAAACCTGTGTAAGGCAGAGATTTCTTGGGCAATACTACCTGAAATTTGGAATTATTGATGATTACACAACAGTCTTCTCAAAATGTATGTGTGACTAATTTTCAGATGAACATCCACAAAGACAGAGAAAAATACTTGGCCATAAACAAAACAATAACATATTTTAATAGCTTACAATCCTATCAAGTAAAATCTTTCACCAAAACAGAATTAAACATGAATAAAATTAAGTGCTTGGAAAAATCATTTAATATTACTATATTAAATAAAACATTTCTGAGAAGGCAAGGGTCATAGAGAAACTGTGAGATGTGTTCAAAATTCAACTTATTAAGATGTTTAGAAGTTCAGTAGTGCACTGAGCAATGCTTACAGCTTTATTTGCTATTGGATTATTTTTCAAGTTTAAAAAAAATGTTCTTTAAGAAATTAATGAGAGGGACGGTGAGATGGCTCAGTGGCATACGCGCCTGCCTTGCAAGCGCGAGGGCCCGAGTTCAACTCCCAGAACCCACATACGAAAAAGGGGCCGGTGATATCGCTCAGCCGCACGGGTGCCTGTTGGCGCGCGAGGTCCTGAGGTCGACCCCCCGGTACCCACAAAAAAAAAAAAAAAGAAATTAATGAGAAAAAGAGCAAAATAAAATAAAAGAAGGAAATATATGAACAGAAAACATTCACACTCATACTTACACATGCACATTGTATATAATGCTATATGTATACATGCATATATAAACTGTTTTATATGCTCATGTTATTTACTACTATTAGATACTATAACATATCTATTAGACACACTTCTGATGCTGGGTCAAACTACTTAAGTTAAAGTACAAGAGATTTACTTTGGCTTATGATTTCAGAGTTTTCAGTCCATGGTCAGCTGCCTCCAATGGAGGACCATCATGGCGGAAAGGACTGGAAGAGGAAAACAGCTCACCTTATGGTGGGCAAGAGGCAGAGGAAAAGGGAAAGAGCCAGGGAGGAAGGAACCAGGGACCACATCTAATATGTAAGGGTCATGACCCCATGACCCACTCAGATACACCCAGAAGTGTATTCTATGAATATTCTAGGCAGCTCTCAAGGCAATGAACACAGTCCAAAATTAACTGCAGTATATATATACATATATATAGAAAGAGAGACTTTATACATAGTTATGCACATTTATGTCCTCAGAATTTTGAGTGCAATATATTTTCATAAAATTGAAACTGAAACTTGGAAAGATATTTTTCATTTTTGTAGAATTCAAGAATGTTAAGTTAATAATGGGAATTTTTAAAACAGGGTTTTAAAATTGCTAGACAGGTTGAAGTTTCAAAGATAAGATGAAAGGAAAGATTGTGATGTGATCTTTTTCAGTAGTGTCCAACCTCTTTAGTAAAATTTTTTGAAAACCTCAGAGTAGAGACTTCTCGTACATGAAGATTTTCCTGTGGAAGTGGAATATTAGTGTGGGATAAAAATGAACAAAATTGTAATGTTCATGGCAAAACGGAAGTGTAAGACATTGTGTTGATTAACACAATTCAGGTAAAGGAAGAAAAATAGCACGTGTTATCAGTCATATATGGAAACTAAAAAAAGTATTCTCAAAGTAGAGTTGATGAATAGTGCTTACGACAAGTTGGGAAAGGTATGGAGAAGGGGGATAAATATGGTTGGATATCAGGTAAACAAGCACAGCGAGATTGGAGGATAAGAAATTGGAAATGTTGACTACCTTCATTTGATAATTACACATGGTAAATGAATTTGATCACCGTACTGTACCAGATAAATATGTACAATTATTATGCAATAATTCACAAAATTTTTCAAAACACATTTTGTGGCAAAGTTTTTGCACACTAAAAGGCAGACAGAAAAATGTCTTCGTCTAAGAACTGAGACTGGATCTATGGAACTCATTCGTATAATGCTTGCTCATTCACCTTTAATAATTCTTTCCTACAAATGTTAGCAATTTCAATTATTATTTTTAATTCACGTAAAATAATCGTACATATATAACATATTTTATGCAGTTTTAATACACCAAAGCACTGGTAATGGTTAAATTGGGATAATTAGCACCTCTGTCAGCTCAAGCATTTATTTTTTTTATAATGAGAACATTAAAAATCTTCTAGTGGCATTGTTAATGATAATCACCCATCCTTTTGTACAATGGAATACTCAAATTTATCTAATCTAACTGCAACTTTGTTTCCTTGATCAACTTCTTCTCAAAATCACATTGCATTCATTCTCTCAAGCCCAGATAACCACCATTCTGGTCTTTACTTCTAGAAAATGAAGTTTTTTAGGTTGCACTTAATATAATATTTTTTAATGTATCCATGTCCCAAGTGATAGATCAACATTTTTCATGAATGGAAATCTTTCCATGATGTATATATACCACATTCCCACTATTCCACCATTAGTTAATAGACATTTAGCCTGATGCTAAGTCTTGAGTATCATAAATAACACATGGTAGCAAACCTGTGGAGAAAAAAAGAGCTTTGTCACACTATGGGTGAACATATAAATAAGCACAACCATTATGGAGAACAGAATGGGGGTGTATTAGTAATTTGCTCATCGTTGGAACAAACCCCCGGTACCCAAAGCTTACAAGATGAGGAATTCATATTGGTTCATGACTTCAGAGGGTGCAGTTCATCCTTGTATGGTTCCAAGGCAGAAACCTCATGTTTACAGTGTGTGGCATTACAAAGATGCTCACTGCATGAAAGCCAAAAGGAGAGAGGAAAAGAGGAGGATAAAGTGACAAGAATAGACCTTTCCTGATTGCACCCCCAGAAACTCATCTCCAGCTAGCTCTCACCTCCTCACAGGAAGTTTAGCTATTGAATTTATCAGTGGATTATTCCACTGATGAGTATAGGATGGCCTTGAACCAATCACTTTCCAAAATCATATGTTTGAATGCATGAGATTGAAGGGACATTCTGGAGGTCTCAACCACAATAATGAATTCATCAACATTTTTTAAAAATGGCACTATTATAATTTAATCCAACAATAATCCTTTATGGGGTATATAGCTAAAAGAAATGGAATTGGTATGTGAAAGAGATTACTTCGCAGCCATGTTCATGGGGCACTATTCACAACTGGTCAAAAAATAGGAGGAAAACTAAGGATCCAACAACTCATGAATGTATAAAAAAATGCATGTGGGCCATATGCCCAATGAAATACACTCTCCAGGCATAGGAAAAATTGAATCATGCTATTTGTGACAACATGCATAGAATTATAGGCCATTATATAAAATGACATAAGCCAGTTACAGGAAGATCAGTGCTGCTTGTTTCCACTCGTACAAGGCATCTAACAAAGTTGATGTTGTATAAGTTGAAAGTAGAATGGTGTTTAGAAGATCTTTGGGAAAGAAAGTGATAGAAGACAGGTTAAGCAGTGGGTATCCAGTTATAGTAAGAATGGATCAAAGTCTAGGTTGTCATTGCAGAGCAGGGTAACTATTCATAAAAATAATTCATTGTATGTTTTTAAAATAAAAGAATCTGAATATTTCACCACGAAAATGATAAATGCTTGCGGAGATAAAAACACTGAAGCTGCTCTAAACCTTACCCATTGAGTTCATGTATTAAAACACCTCATAACAGCTCAGAAATACGTAACAGTTTTATATTGCTAAGTGTCAAAGAATAATTATAAAAATGAAAAATTAAAAATAGGAAAAATACGTGTGACTATGTTTACAAATCAAACTTACCCTGTTACATATTCATCTCTGAGCTCTAAATTATAAGAACATTTATTATACAAATGAAATTGAACGTGGTCCCTGATTCCTGAATATAAGGTTGAAAATAGGCCAAGTTGGATAAATTCATTAGAGTTTCTATGTAACACTGTTCTCTTTACCAGTCAGTACCTGGAAATACATTTAAAGTTAGATTTCTTTAAATTCTGTGCCTCTTATAGTCACTAAACAACTACTAAAAGAGAAGCTCTTTAAAATACATTTTACATTTGTAAATGCAAATTGCCTATAAACAGTAAATTTCATATATACATGGATTTTCACTCTTAAAAAGAGAGGTATGTGGAACATTCCAGCGCTTTTTATTCAATGAAGACAATCATCAAAATGCAACTTTCAATAGAATGAAAAGGAAATGGTAGGAAAGTGCTCAATTTTGACTTCCCAAGGGAAGATTTAACAGCTCTTTGAATTACAATATAAAATGTGCTATTATTTTTTTCTTAAAGGAAAGTGAAAGGAAAAGCCAAAACAAGCTTTTGGTGTATTTGCATAGAAGGCTTAAAAGGTAGAGGAAGATGTACTGAATGACGTTCAAAAAGCTGAATAATTCAAGTACAACATCTTGTCCCAGGAGTGAAGACTGAAAGAGCTGCTTCTGTGAATTCTCTCCTGTTGACAGTTTGGAAGGGTGAGGCTTAAATATTATTTCCTTGAGGATTTTCCCCTACATATGATCTATACATTGCAGAGGAGATTGGCACAATTTCAAAGGAGGATTAGTTGTTCTTCATTCTCCTACCTCGGGTTGCCTAAATTATAGCCATCTGTATTCGGAGATATGGGCATCATTTCCAGCAAGCTGGACTTGTTATTTTCAGGTATATATGAGTAGGGAGGAACAAGATGAAAGGGTTTTTTGATTGTGTAGGAGTTGAGCACAAAGACGGAGTGAGCCATAACAAGACTTTCTTGCTTGCTCCTAACCCTCAGCACAGAATGATAATTTCAAAGGTTTTGACCTTTATTTTTTCTCCTTGTCCAAAAAAAAAAAAGCCCACCTTGTTCTTGTTATCAAAGGTGTTTTTTTTCAATATACATTTTCACACCTTGTGGTTTAGAGAAGTTTGTTACTAAGGTCACAGGTATGCGTTCAGATCAGACCAAATATTATTCTATCCTCAGTGGAATGAACACAGAGCACGGACTGAATTATATGTGTAATGGGAAAAGGGCATGCTTCCCTTTGATCTGAGAAATGATGACACTTTTATACATTCCAAAAGGGGGAAAATCCTCTTACAGGTTACAAGGCAACATTTTTCCATCTAACACGTCACTACTAGAAAAAAAAATTTCCACATACATCTGGTCAACCCTTTAACTCCCCTTAATATTCCTTCAATCTGGTAGCCTTACTCCAATTTTTTTTACTTTGTTGACTTCTCAGCTTTCAAGTAGGGCTAAAATATCACCATCCGTAATTGACAATATTCATTCTTGATTATTTTCTCGTACTCCTTCAAACTCTTTGTACCATTTTCTGTGTAGTAATCTATTTAGGAAAGTTACAAAATAACTGGATTACACTACAGAATATTCTCAACCTGAGCATGCTTCAATTTATCCCAACTGCCTTCCACAAGGGGGCCTTCCACAAGATTTTTGAACCTGACACAGTAGAATACACCTCAGCCAACATAGTGATCTTTTTTTTTTTTTGATACACAATACACGGTAGAAAAGTGACAGGCATGCGATGGCATTTACTAACCTAATCCTCCTTCCCAGAACTATCAGAAATGTGATGAACCTTTCTTTAACCTCTAAAAAGTGACTTTCTCAGTATTTATAAAGGAGTATTCAGTCAGTGTTGGTTTTTGTTAGCACAAGACAGAGATAGGCTGTGTGAGGTATTCTTTAAATTCTTTTTTTCTTGTTAATTTTGAGACCATGTTTGCTGAAGTCTGCAATTTGCCCAAGCTGGGCTTGAACTTGCCATCCTCCTGCTTAACCCTCCGGGAGTGCTGGAATTAGGGGAGTACCCCATCAATCCGATTCTCACCTCTCTCTTGACCCCAAGGCAAAGCCTATCGCAGGAAGTGGCGGTTGAAAGAAAAATTGGCCCATGAGGGAGGTGAGGCTGTAGCCATAGTTCAGTAACTCAGAGCAATGTTTTGGGTTGATTTTCGTCCAGCTTCGACCTTCAAGCCATGTGCATTCTCTGAGAATATCCTTAACCCTTGGATGCTTATGGTGTTCAAAGGGGACAACAGATCTTTCCCCTTATCATGAAAACCAGATGCAGCCTGCAGGACCAACTGCAGCTCGTCCAGAGTTGGAAGGCACTGGCACACACAAATAGCCTTTCCATACGCAAGGTGCAAAATACAATGTGCATTCGAATTTTAAAAATGGTTACAGTTAAGGGACATTACCATTCGTCTTCATCAAAATACGTACTCTCACTTCAAAAACACTTATCTCACCTTTCTTGCCACTGTCTGAGGAAGTGCTGGAAATCTGATCTTCTGTCTTTGGAAGTTACGATCGAAAAGTCAGTGAATGCTGCTTCTGAGTGCCATCAAAGGGAAAGGAAGGCTGGTAAATGACGGTTTGTTCTCTTCCATCTTACTCATGGGATCTGGCACCATGTGATTTCTGGCTCTTCCCAAAGTCAAAATGACCCTAAAGATCAAGGTTTTGAATCCATTTGGGACACTGAGGCATCCAGGACAGCACAGCTAAAGACCCTCAGGCCAGGGGATTCCAGAGAGGCTGTAGAAATTGCCAAAATCATGAGACAATTGTGTTTGAAAAAGGAAGAGTATGCTAAGCAGAATCAATGGCAATGTGTTTTAATAAATTTAATAAAGTTTTAAAATTATTTAAATATTTACCCTGTTTTTTGGTCATATTTCATACAAAGTCAAGCTAAATACTGACTCATGGCCAGGCGTGGTGTCACATGCCTATAATCCCAGCACTTGGAAGGCTGAGGCAGGAGGATTGCCATGAGTTCAAGGCCAGCCTGGGCTACATAATAAGACCCTGTCTCAAAAGACAAACAAACAAATAAATAAGTACTGACTTATGAAAAACACCACAGACTTTTAGAGTCTGTTCTTTCAGCTCTGTTGATAAGAAAAAGAAAGTGTCTAATGTTTATCAATCATAAATCTTTCCAAACACAAATGCAGCACCATGTGTCCAAAGCCCATCTAACTTGTAACCTTCTCAGACTTAATAAATGTGTCCAGAAAATTTTATGCATTCATGGTGTGATTTTATTTTGCTCGGACACATAATAATTGTACATATTGATGTGGCGTGGTTTGATATTTTAATACACGTGCAGATTGTGTAATGATCAAATCGGGGTAGTTTATATGTCCGTCTCCTTAAATCTAGATCATTTATTTGTAGTGTGACCATTCAAAATCCTATTTTCTAGCTATTTTGAAATATATATCACACTAACATTTATGGTAGCTTTCTTACTCTGCAATAAACAGAACACCTGAATTAATTACCTTGTCTAGCAGTGACTTCGTAGTTAGTAAGCAAACTTTCTTCTTGCTCTTATCGCAATATCACACCATCTGGTCACCACTATTTTTCTCTATTCTTTCACTGGATCAGTGTTTTGAGGGATTACTTGGATGAGTGAGGCATGCCACACTTTCCTTATGTGCTTGGCTTATTCCACTTGCTGTGTCCTCCTTTTTTGTTCTTGTTGACACGCATGCTAGGATGGTATCCTTTGCGATGTCTGAAATGCATTCCATTGCATGTTAGTACCGTACCTTTTCTTCATTCATGTGCTGCTGGACTCCCGGTTGATTCCATTTCATGGTTACCGTGAACACTGCTGCACTGAGCATAGGAGTAGATATCTCTTCAACACATCGATTCTACTCTTGCCAGCAGAAGATCACAGATGCAGTAATGGTATTGTTGTACCACATAATATTCCCAATTTTGATTTTTGAGGAATAACTTTATGGTTTTCCATAAGGACTATACTAATTTACATTCCCACCATCCCATGCAGACTTCTAAACCACAAATTGAACATTTATTACTTTTTATTGCACACAGTTAACCTCCTAAACAAATGGATTATAGCATGATCAAATTTTCCATAAGATGTTTTAAGTCCAATAAATTTTACAAAAACTGTTTTTAACCTGTAAAATAGAAACAGCACTGAACTTAGATAAATTGCTGTGGAAAAAACCATGAGTGGAGATGACCTCATTACTTTAATGAGGCCAGTATAAGCTTAATACCCAAGCTGGACAAAAATGTCAGTATATTAGTACGTATATTACTAATACATACTATTCCTATTACAATATATCCCATCTCAGCTTGTTCCTCTATGGCTCTGAACAAAATTCAGTGCTCTCAAAAATTTGGCATAAATTCTACATGATACAGGAGTACATATTTTCATAAATACACAATATACTTATTGTAAACTTTGTTTCATATATACCCATAAAATAGGAATAACTTTTATATCTATAAAACATGAGATAAACTATAAATGGGCTCATATTGTTATATTTCAAGTGATGATTTTTGGAGATGAAAGATGGTTTAATAGACATCTCATGTATTATTTGAATTTCTTACCTTTTCCTTTTTAAATGTAGCACGGCTACCATCTTGTCACTTATTTTTAAATTTTTCAG
This sequence comes from Erethizon dorsatum, assembly GCA_028451465.1. Lineage (NCBI taxonomy): Eukaryota > Metazoa > Chordata > Mammalia > Rodentia > Erethizontidae > Erethizon > Erethizon dorsatum. Next base: position 3,165,100 of record CM051843.1, read on the forward strand.
TGTTACAAATGGCCAACTGTCAAATATATTTTTATGTCTATGCGTTATGGAAAGGCTTCTATGCAGTGTGGTGTTTTATCGGAATGAATGCACCCTCGGAATTTCGATAGGTACAATGAAATTCAGCAGTTGAAAGAGCTCACATTTTCTACTGCGTCTTCCCAGCAAGGTTGTCCCCAGATACACTACCATGTACCCCTCCTACTACTGGGAAAATCTGACTGAAAATCTGTTCGTACAGAAGAGTGTCTCCATCCAAAATGGCACCCCCAGCACAAGTCGTGTTCTTAAATTGCTTGAGTTTGGGTGCTGGCACTTAGAAACAAACTGTCCAATTGATATTTACTGGCTCCTTTGTTTCTTGTTCCCCTTTCACCGGATTGGGATCCAAGACTGGATCACGGCTGAATTTCCTAGCTTCCCCAGTAGCTGGAACATCATGTGTCCTCAATCAATATTTATTCAATAAAGACCAAACATTGGAGGGTGGAACTATTATATAAAACCATTTCTTTATTACGCATGTTTGGATGACATTCTATAGTGCATGCTTCTATGTTACATTTTTTAAAAATGTACTACAAGAGAAGAACAAGTAAGTCATTCCATGGAGAAGCGATTCTGATGCTCTTGTGCACCATGAAGAATTTGAGAACTCCTGTGTGGTTCCATTACTTTCAGCCTCAAAGGTGGCACTCAATAGTATTCAATATCAACACAGGGGGTAAATTCAATTTTTAATGGACAATCACTTTTTGATTCAGAGCTCAGTTCAGATGCAGATGAGGACCAATACGTGACTAGAGCAATCAAGTGTCCGTCACTGGGTAAAACCAACACACTTGAGGTAGAAATAAAATAAGAAATGAAATGACACTGAGCAAAGAAAAACACCAACACACGGACATAAAACTGAAGGTAAACAGAGAGAGAGAGGGACTTTCTATGACAAAAAGTGACTTAACAAATAAATAAATAAGAAATAAATACAAAATAGAAGATTTCGAATGAGAAATCAAGATAACTTCTCAGTGTGCACATTTTGCAATGCACATTTAGGGTTGCACTGATCTTTGCCTATCTTTTGCCGTATCCTGATGTTTACAAGCATGAAATTAAATGGGAAAATGAGGATTCTTTCTTGGGTTGGACAGATGAGGTACCTTGGAAGCTATGCTGAAATGTACCTTCTGAGTCATTATTTAATGAGGTTCCCTGTTGTCTTTTATTCTATGTGTTGCTATGAAATTTATAAGCCAAGAGTTTGTAGGTTTTTCTTGAGCCGCTCAGGAATGTCTTCCCCTTTCCTCTTGAGTCTCAGATACGATTAGTTTTAGTGAGAGACAGAAAAGGACCATGACTGCCTTGCAGTGGACGCCGGCTGATTTTAACCACTGCCTCTTAGCATTTTTTCTCGTCTGCCTGACTGACTGCTAATAAGGCTTATTCTTCATAATCCATATTCCAGTGAGATTTATTGAATGACTCTGGGGTTCTACATTTTGAGTGCTGAACAAGCACTCTGGCATTTTCTTTTCCACCTAGATATGTCACTGATATACGGCATTATTTTGCAAATATATTCAATCCAAGGGAATAAAAACAAGCTGAGACACATTTTACGCCATTCACTGAACCAGAAAGAGGTGCCTGGAGACATTCAACCAAAATCAACCGACACACTCTGCCATTGTAGAATTGACATTGTTGTGGAAAGAGAATTCCTGGAAGAGAAAAAATAAAGAAAAAAAAATATGGAAAGGAGGGATAGAGTTAGAGAGTATTTGGCATTTGCAATGTAAGATGGGCAAATACCAATACTTAAGAATCTCAGATAATTCCAGAGTGTCTAAAACAGTATCTGAGATAGGTCCGGAAGTTGAAGATATGTCAGGAAAAACAGGAATTCTGCAAGAATTTATGGGGGATTTTATTTTTTGTCAGCAGAATATACTGATATGCAATGCAGAATTGCACAGGGTCAGCGAGATTGAACTTCAGGTTGTGGATACTGTCCTGTGTTCTGCACAAAGCTCATTGACTTCTTCCATCTCTGTGGAAAAGAATCTTTAAGATGCCAGGTGTAACATCAACTCCACCTCTGCTATGATAACTAAAATTTCCTCCACTGTTCCTGTGGAAATGTCTCTTTTTGGAAGAAAAGTATCCTTGGCTAAGGACCAGTAACCAACAAATATTTCAGAAACATTTTTATATAGCTAAAGAATTCCAAAACTACAGATTATCAGCATTAAAAAAAAAATCTACAAGCAGATGCTTACACTGAAATCTGTCTTGGAAAGAAAACTCTAAACCCATGCTAATAAGAATTTGTGGTTCTTAATCCTGAAGAAATAATATCGTCTGGAAGCTTTTTGGAAACACAGACTTCCAGGCCCATGCTGAGTAGAATCATGCACTGTACCGAAATCCTCTTGTGAATTAGGGGCACATTCCCATTGGAGAAGTACTGCTTTAAACAATTTTTACAGGATTACGTCGCACACATGAGCATTGTGATTACTTGTCACGTAGGAGAGTCTACAGAGGATCGAGGTCAGAAGTCTGTGAGGAAATAGGGACTGTGCACTGGTACATAATCATATCAATTCTAGTGCTATATAGAGAAGATTCCTAGGATCTAAGAGGTAGAAAACAACTGTCACGTGGAGGTGGTGTAAGGTATGGAAGAAAATATTCGCAAACACGTAAAGTAGTTCGTATAATGAGCCTCTGAGGAACAGAAACAGCTGAAAAGGAAGAAAATACAATCAGTTAAAAATGGGCAAAAGAACTGAAGGTGCATTTCTCAAGGAAGACCTACAAATGATCAATAAGTATTTTATGGTTTGTATCTAGATGTCCCCCGAAGCCTCATGCCGTCATATGTATGGCTTTTTTTTTTTTTTGTGGGTACCGGGGGGTCGACCTCAGGACCTCGTGTGCCAGTAGGCGCCCGTGCCGCTGAGCGATATCATCGGCCCCTTTTTCGTATGTGGGTTCCGGGAGTCGAACTCGGGCCCTCGCGCTTGCCGGGCAGGTGCTTAAGCCGCTGAGCCATCTCACTGGCCCATGTAGGGCTTTTTGGAGGTGACTGGATTTAGGGTGTGTGATGCTGGCATCAAGGATGTGATGCCTGGATTGATTCATGGTGTGATGCTAGGATTAAGGCTGATTTACCCTGGGTGTGGTGGGTAGCCTGGATAAGTTATAAAGAACAGAAAGAGCATCACTGCTTGTCACTTGTTACTTGCTGCCTTCTGCCTGCCCTGCCTGCCGTGGACTGTTTCTCCTCTGTGATGCCCCTCTGCCCTGCTTCCCTGCCCTGCAGCCAGCCCACTATGAACTGAAACCTCTACAAACTGTGAGCCAAATAAACCTTTCCTCCTTTAACTTTGGGTGTTGGGTATTTTGTCTCAGCAATGAGAAAAAGTAGCTAAGACAGCATATAAATAAATTTTGTACCATTAATTATCAAAGAAATGCAAATGAAAACCTAGGGATACTTCCTTAAAACTGTTAAGATGGCTATTATTATGAGGACAAACCATAACACGTATTGGAGATAATTTGGAGTAAAGGAACTCTTATACATCGATGTTAAAGTAAATTAGTGCAGTTATCATGGAAAACATATGGCAATACCTCAAAATGTTTATATGTATATGTGAAGAAATGCCATAAAATCTAATAATACCAGTACTGAGTTTCTATCCAAAGGAAATGAATTCAATGTGTGAAAGACACATCTGCCCTTCCATGTTCACTCTAAGTTTGCTTGTAAGATCCAGAATATAGAATCAACCTATGTATTCAACAATGGAAAGATGAATAAAGGGCATGTGGTATGTATTACTCATGGGATTCTATTTGGTCATAAAAGTGATGAGTCCTGTTATCTGGGATGACCTGCATTCATCTAGATGCTCTATTAGCTGAAGTAAACTAGATACACAAACTAAAATATCAAAATATCACGTCAGCTCATCAAATGTGAGGAATACAACAAAGTTGGCTTCCCAGAAGTGGAAACTCATTGGTGTTTATGAGAGGGTAGAGAGAAGGAGTTAGCGAGGGCATAGTTCAAATGATTTGACATTAAAGTTACAAAAAAATAATCTATTCAAGAAGGTAATCTTGGGCTGGTGAGATGGCTCAGCGGCGTAAGCGCCTGCCTTGCAAGCGCGAAGGCCCGAGTTCGACTCCTGGAGCCCACATACGAAAAAGGGGCCGGTGATATCGCTCAGCGGCACGGGTGCCTGTTGGCGCGCGAGGTCCTGAGGTCGTCCCCCCGGTACCCACAAAAAAAAAAAAAAAAAAAAAAAGGTAATCTTACATCATGGTGACTATGGTTAAAGTCTATGTATCCATGGACAGTGTGTTCTCAGTAACAAAAACAATAACTCTGTTAGGTATTCCATTCTTTAACTCAATGGATTTAACCATTTCATAATGTATACATAATCTAGGTCACAGTTTATTTTTTACTTTTTAATTAGTTTTAATTAATGTATAGGTAATATTCATCTTCGGGAATTTGTACCTGTGCATGGTGTATCTTTATTCTTTTTTTTTTCACCATACAAATGACATTCTGTGTCAATGGAAAAATATATTAATAAATTTAGAAAAAATTAAATAGAACAATAACTGTGGGAGGATGCAGTGGATAAAACTTGTGAACTAAGGGAGATATTTTATATAGTTATGTAAGCCTTAGTAAATTTTGGAAAGGGTGATCAAAAATATACACCAACCCCCTCCCCCCCAAAACACAAAAAACTAACATTGTCTTTGATGCCTTCGAGGTTATAGTTACTTTTAAGAAGAGTGGATTCTCTGCATTTTTTTTTTGTCTTACCCATGTGTTAAGCAATATTAAATAAAAGTTGAAAGAGAGAGATAATGTGACTTTCTTTAAGAATAAAATAACAATCAGTAGGCTCCAAGGACTGATTTTTGCTAACAAATTCCCAAAATAACTACTCCTTTCTTTCCCCTTCATTGTCATTTGAAACGATCTTCCTAAGATTAACTTCAGAAAATGTTCTGAGAAATCACATTCTCTTAGGACTCTAATAAAAGAAAATTTCAAAAACAATTAGTGTATGTATATATATATAGACCGGGTGAGGGTGACAATGGATTGAGGTCCATGTTGAATGGGATTATATCCATGTTCAAAATGGTACAAAACAGGAAAGTAACCTTTCTAAATACTTTGTAAACCATGAAAACTTCCAGTTTTTTAGCTTTTATGGTAGGGGGATGTGTGGGAAAAGATATGGAAAAATGTGTTTTGAAAAATGTGTTTTAAATAATGAAAAGTTGGGCTGGTGAGATGGCTCATCGGCATAAGCGCCTGCCTGGCAAGCGTGAGGTCCTGAGTTCGACTCTTGGTACCCACATACAAAAAAAGGGCCGGTGATATTGCTCAGCAGCACGGGTGCCTGCTGGCGTGCAAGGTCCTGAGTTCGACTCCCAGTACCCATAAAAAAAAAGAAAGAAAAGTAATCTCGAGACTATCCACTGACAAAGTTAGACATCTTTAACAGCCAAGCTGTACTAGGAGGTCAGATACTTTCAGACTATTTACCTGATAAATTGCTAGAACACAAAATAAAAACCTATAAGAATATGAATGCAAACCAAAAACAGAGGTCACTTGGATGCTACTATGCCCTGCAAAATATCCAGGTGTTCAACGATGGGGTAAAATGTGTCTTTTTTTTTTCAAAGTGCTGAAAGTCAACACCACTCTGATAACACCTTTTTGTTTTGGTCCACAGACAACAGATTCAAGTAGACAATGCACTAACATTTCACCTCTGATAAAGGTTTCAAAAAGAAACAGTAAATCTGGGTTTTTGAAATGTTTTTATTCCAACTAGGTTATAGTGAATTGTCATGGATGGGTGCTTCAGTAAAGAGGATTAAAGAAACAGGAAGGAGGAAGAAATAAATATCTTAAAGTGATCGTCATAATAACTGGAAACTTTACTGAGATTACATAGGATATCGCAAAGCTGAGTTTTCGGAGACTTGGGGAATTTTCCACTCAAAGGCAAAATTAAATAATGGCTGTTTTTCAGGACAGTCATGAAGGATTGTCTTTGGATCTTGTTAAATCTTACCTTATTTTTTTTCACAATGAAAATTATATGACCTTCAAGTCCTTTGTCTCTTTTATGTAATATTGGACAAAATGTGAGTAAGGCAGTGTGTAAAAAAAAAAGTGGGAACAATAAAAACTAACTTGTGGAGAAGGTAGGGGAATATCATGATAGTCCATTTTAAATAGCTACGCATTTTTTAAAGAATTCAGTGGAAAATTGTAGTCTTTAGAAGAAAAGTTGCTAGAAAAAAATGGATAGCCATATTTTCAAAACTGAACTAGAAACATATACTGGGCCTAGAGCAGAGTTACCTCAAGGTGAATCATAGAACTAGAAGTAAAAAATAAAGCTGAAAATACTCTGGAAGTTATCAGAGAAGAAAACTCTGTGACCTTGGGAAAAGATTTCTTAGGTAAGGCAGCAAAGTGGAATTCTAAAATGAAATGAAGATGGACAAAGCAGAGGGGTTGATGGGCTTTTATCAAAATATAGATATTTGTGTCAAAAAATAGAGGGAACATATGGTGGGAAAATATTTATAAATTAACTATTGAAGAAAAGGACTTTTATCCATAACATATAAAGTAATTCCCTCAAGCTCAATAATGAGAAACAAATAATCCAAAAGTATCCATACATTGAATGAATTACTTGGAGAGACACTTATGAAAAAAAAAAAGAAAAAAGAGTGACCGTAAATAAGCACATAAAGAGATGTGCCACATGTCTTTGATGAATAAAATATAAGTTAAAATTGCATCCAGAAAGTACTATTTTCATAATATAATTTCTAAAATAAAAATGAATATCCATGGCAACAATTAATGAGAATTTAGAGAATTAATAGAAATTCTCACCTTGTTCATGGGAATGTAAGGTTATAAAGATAACTTATTTCATCAGTTCTTATCGTGAATATGTACCCAAGAGATAAACCACTGCGGTTCTTTAGATAGTTAAGATAGTTATACTACTAATTTCTCTTAGTTTGTTGAAAAAAAAGGTTTGCACTAATATTGTTTGGACAATTGAATGGCGATATTTTCATTAGCCAGCTATTCCTTGGACAGAAGACTAACATCTAGAATATGTAAAGAATGAAAAACAAAAGTAGATTCTCCAAGGAGAAGACCCAATCAAGAAATGTGTGACTAAAATCAAAAGGCATTTCTCTGAAGGAGTACAAATGGCCAATCCATGCTCAAAAAACATGTTCAGCACCGCTGACCACTAGAGAAATGCAAATGAAAACTACTAACTACTTTGAGATAAAATCTTAGCCCAGAATAAATTACAAGCACCAAAATATCTAATCAGAACTAATGCTGGCAAGGATGTGGGTAAAGAGACAGTGCCGGTGGGAATGCAAGCTGGTGCAACCACCAGGGAAATCACTGTGGAGACCTCTTGAAAAAGTGAAACTAGGAATTCCATTTGACCCAGCCATTCCCATTTTAGATGTCTTCACACTTTGTATTTGAGATGGTTTTCAGGCATTGAGAACTAGTTAAAATTAAATGGTCAAGGGCTGGTGAGATGGCTCAGCGGCATAAGCGCCTGCCTGGCAAGCATGAAGACCCGAGTTCGACTCCCGGAACCCACATATGAAAAAAGGGCCGGTGATATCACTCAGTGGCACGGGCACCTGCTGGCGCGCGAGGTCCTGAGGTCAACCCCCGGTACCCACAAAAAGAAAAAAAAAATTAAATGGTCAAATTTCTTTCGATTTTGTTTTGTCTTACTTGGCACACACGACCACACTGTCCTTCCAGTGGAAACTTAATTAAATATTAAAAAGTGCTTAATAGATAAACCATTTCAGATGTATACTCTGATTCAATTAAATCTCAAATCTAAGAATTCACATAACATTAACATTGTGTGAATTAAATTGTACATAATTTCAACTTAAAACAAACCAGAGAGATAATACCATGTTCTATGTCTGTGATAGAAAATAATTATCAAAAGACATCCTTTTATGTTAAATAGCCAAATGATTATGCAATTCATTCTGTGGGAAGAAATATGGTTTTCTAACCTTGGTCTAAGGAAAAGTTTTATATATATATGTGTGTGTATATATATATATATATATATATATATATATACACACACATATATATATGTATTCAGCAGTAGAATGTAATTAAACTACAATGGTATAACATATATACCCAGCATTTTTCTAATAATGTTATCAGAAATTCTCTTTATTATGAAATACAACAGAAAGGAGAAAGGTTTGAGTATATGTGAACTTTACATTTAATATGGTACATTTCAGTTTACATTCATGAAGTTACAATAAAATATGGCCTGGGATCTTTAATGGACTGAAAAACTCCCTGGCACTTTAAAAACTGACATCGATGAGCTGATTAGGAAGGGTAAGGGTCCTTCACCTCTTATTCGGCTACGGGTCTCCCACCAACAAATTTGCCATCATAAAACACTCTGTGGTCTGCTAATATGTATGAATTTTAGAAGGCCGGAAGTGCTTACCACGTTAAGATGTTAATATCAAGAATGCGTCCCCACCTCAGCACCTTGCAAACTTGATTCATAAATGTTGGAAGAAGTTTTGTGAAATGGATTATTGTTAAGGGAAGAATAAATACAAATAAATCATGTCAAACAAAACAGTAAAAAATTAAGTGTATTAAGTTTTGAAATATTTCTTTTTGAATTGTAGACTCCGTAGAAACTATTTTGGAATTCTTAGTAAAAGAGGTGATTTCAAATTAAAAACATCATACCACAAAGTTATATGTGCACCCATGTTTATAGCAGCACAATTTGTAATAGCTAAATTTTGGAAACAACGCAATTGCCCATCGACAGAGGAATGGATAAAAAAAGATGTGGTATTTTTATACAATGAAGTACTACTCAGCCATAGAGAAGGATAAATTTGAGACTTTTATAGTTAAATGGATGCAACTCGAGACCATACTCATAAGTGAAATAAATCAGACCGACATGGGTAAACATTGTATTGTCTCCCTGGTGTGAGAAACTGAAAGAGTGAATAAGTTCTAAAATGTACAATAGATGTTGTGAAATGAGAAGAAATTGTTTGAAAGGAAAAAGGAACTAGCATGGGTGAAAGAGGATAAAACAGTAGGGAAAAGGGAAAAAATGCAAGTCAGTTATACTATTAGTGTTTCTTAATTCATTTGGGGGGCCGGTGAGATGGCTCAGCGGCTTAAGCGCCTGCCCGGCAAGCGCGAGGGCCCGAGTTCGAATTCCGGAACCCACATACGAAAAAGGGGCAGGTGGTATCGCTCAGCGGCACGGGCGCCTCCTGGTGCACGAGGTCCTAAGGTCGACCCCCCGGTACCCACCAAAAAAAAAAGGAAGGTTTGGCTAATATTGATTGGAGAAATTTTTATGTCCATATCTTGTACCCTGAGCAACTACTTTAAAGATAACAACATGTAACTATTAACTATTTTTATTCTGCTATTATTATGTTATGAAATTTTGTGGTATCTTTTTTTCATTAAAATAAAAAAAAAAAAGGAGAGGCGGCTTCGTAGAATTTTCCAACATCAGTGTGGAGGAGGAGGGCAACGAAACTCATGTAGCTTTAGTTGCTGATGACTGTGGCAACATTTTCTCTGTAGATTGGAACACATGCATATTAATGTCGCCTATGGTCTCATTGTGGAGGGAAGCATGGTTGGGTGGTATTTAGCTACATACCTTAGGGTAGAAATGATTTTACTCACAAGATTGCAATGTGCACCTTGATGAAATCAATCCTGCTGAAAAGGTGTCTGTGAAAATAAAGATACGCTATACTTCTGGGGCCCTATCCAAAAGCTTTGCTAAAAAAAAAAAAAAAAAAACCTGCAAGCAAAATTTATATCAACATCATCTGCAATAACCTATGGTGGCATAACTGGGCTATCTGACCAAATGAAGTGACATTCAAATTTAATTCAGCAGCCTAGCCAATTTCTCATAGTCATGACTGTGTTCATTTCTACTTTAAACCCTTTACTTTATCACAATTATTCAACCAGTGACAAAACCTGAACCTGCTGCTCAGTAAAGATGCCGCACATCAGATGCAGCCCCTGAACACGACGTCCCCAGCTTTCGAATGATTCTGACCACCAATAACTTCACACAGGCAGCAAAAGAAGCACTGGCCCTGCCCTGGTTTGAGAATCATATTCCAGTGAAATGATGCAGAAACAACTCCAAACACACCCAGCCACCATATCTTTGACAAAGGTGCCAAACACATGCACTGGAAGAAAGATAGCCTCTCTAGTAAATGGTGCTGGAAAAACTGGCTTTCCACATGCCAAAGACTAAAACTGGACCCATAGCTTTCACCATGCACTAAACAAAAATAAAAATGGATCAAAAATCTAAATATTAAAACAGAAACACTAAAGCTGCTGGAAGAGAGAATAGGGAGAACACTTGAAGACATCGGTGCAGGCAAAGATTTCACGAACAAAACCTCAACCACACAGGAAATACTACAAAGAATCAACAACTGGAAGCTCATCTTGTGAAAAAACTTCTGCACAGGAAAAGAAACCACCAACAGAGTGAAGAGAGAACACACAGAGTGGGAATAAATTTTAGCCAGTTGTCCCTCAGACAAAGGACTAGTATCTTGAACATATAAAGAACTGAAAAAAAAATCAGACCCCTCAAATTTAAAGATGCAATCCAAAAATGGGCATCTGAGATGAATACACACTTCTCAGATGAAGAAGTAGAAACTGCAAATAAATACATTATAAAAAAATGTTCAATGTCACTGGTCATTCCAGACATTCAAATTAAAACAATGCTGAGATTTCACCTCACTCCAGAAAGAATGGCTGTGATCAAGAAATCAACCAATAATAAATGCTGGTGGGGCTGTGGGGAAAAAGGAACCCTTCTCCACTGTTGGTGGGGTGCAATCATTGTGGAAATCAGTGTGGAGATTCCTCAAAAAAGTAGGATTTAGGTCCCATTTGACCCAGCTATTCTCCTTTTGGGTATCTTCCTGGAAGAATTAAAACATCATATCACAGCGATATATGTGCACCCATATTTATAGCAGCACAGTTTCTAGTAGCTAAACTTTGGAAGCCACAAATGCCCATCAACTGATAAATAGATAAAAAGATTTTTTTTTTATATCATGGAGTTCTACTCAGCCATAAAGAAGGATAAACTTGAGACATTTCTAGGTAAATGGATGCACCTTGAGACCATACTCTTAAGTGAAATAAATTGGACACACATGTGTAAACATCACATTTTCTCTCTTGTGTGAGAAACTGAAATTAAAAATAAGGACCAAAACGTACAATAGATATTGTGAAATAGGAAGAAATTGTTGAAAGGAAAGAGGAACTAGGGAGGGAGGAGGGGAAAATGCAGGAAGGGAAAAGAAAAAAAATAAGAAGGATAAAATGGAAACAAAGTTTGTAAATAAGGAGGGGAAGAGGGGTTGAAGTAGGGGAGGAATGAGAATGGAAGAGGAATCAAGATATATCGCACACAGGTACAAATCCCCTATGATGAATATGATCATTATGCATATCTAAATTGAACCACTAAACTTAATTTAACAAAGAAAAATATTCATTACATTTTGTATATTTGGTTCTCTGCTTCTCAGTGCTAAAATGACAGGGATTAATAATTTCAGGAGAAGTTGAGATCATTCTCCAATCTCATTTGACTAGAGTTCCAGATAACCCAGGGATGGATGCAGAACATAGAAAGAGAAAAATGGGAAGCTACAGTGTGCAGAAATTCACAGCTCCGAGGCACAACCATCTGCATGCCCTGGGTGTGATTGGAGCTTGCACGCGATTTGGGGACACTGAGAATCACAGCATGGATGAATTTCAGTGTCCTCAGTAATCCTAGAAACTGGAAAGTGATGTGATGTTCAGTGTTGGACTCCACCCCATGCCACATGAGATTTGCTGCTGAAAGGAGCGAGGGTGGAGATGGTGGGATTTCCTGGGTCACAGCAGCACAGCGTGGGCCAGGGGATGCTTTAGAAATCAGGTGGCATCCAAAGCACACGTCCTCTGCTTTATCTTCCATGCAATGCAGGAAAGAGAGACTTTCTGACACCCCCAGAAGTGCAGAAGCTTGAGGAGGTGAGTGAGAAAAAGGGTATTCCCAAGGAAAACTCATTGGAACAGGTAGAGTCACCCCACTGCTTCCCACGATATCAAAATACTTTTGGAATAAGATACACTCTGACACCTGAAGGAGAGCACAAGTTTGGTAAATTGGTTCAGCAAATGGATATTCCACTGGAAAACATCAGAAATATCATCAAAAGAGGTAGCACCCTGCTGCTTCACAGGGTATCTAAATGCATATGGAGTAAAAACATGATCGTTACAATCCGTGGTTTAGAATTGCTGTTCCAAAAATTGCACTTTATTTGAAATAGTCTTGCAAAACCTTCGATGCATTGAATTACTTCAACAAACTCATCTGTCTCTTTTCTTTTCCCTCTTCACTTTTCCCTCAAAGACACCTGCTCAGAGTAAAGGCGCTGCTTGGGTAAGTAGAAACAAGATATTTATATCACCAGATATGTTGATGTATTTAGGGTGATATCTTTGGAGATTTGACAAAAGCAGTAGGAAATTCTCCCTGTTTAAATTATGACAGTGTTTACTGCAGGTGTATAAACGTCGAAAAAGCTAAAAAAGATCCAGTGAAATGAACAGGAGATTTTTATTGTGGGGATGAAAGGAAAGACGTTTTTGGAAATGAAATTGTTTCTACAACGTGAAACACGGTTAACACTGGTGAATTCCAGGGTGAATAAATAATATTTTGGTGCCATAATCTTCGGTAACTCATCATGAGATTCACCAGGATGTTTGTGAGATAAACTTATATATAATTGTCAAGGGGCAGTCCACATCAATATATATAAAGGAGAGTTAATACTTTTCCTTGAGAGTTTTCCTTATGAAATCCATACATGGAATACATAGATGGAGCCCTATGAAGTGACTTGCGCATATTCTATTTCCCAATAAAATATTTTAGTTTATTTCCAGTCTCATGATCATCATGTTATTACTATCATACCAGCTAAACTTTAATTTTTTTTTCTTTTGCATTCTCTGGGATGAATGCAGGAGGAGTGTTTGCAATATCTCCTCTTGAGACATGTGAATAACAAATAGGAAGATCCAATAACCTTCTCTATAATTGTATTTTCTTCTTTCCTATGAATTCATGAACTGGCCTCATGACTTTCCTTCCCCTCCCCATCTGCACACTACTTGCCTTTTCTATGCTCTAATTGGTTAAACAGATATCTTATGTAAGGGTACACATTTTGAAGAAAATTATTGAATTCATAAAGCACAACTATCTTAAGACCTGGCTCTGTAATGGAATAAGGAATGGTTTTTATTAAGGGTAATTGCAGAAATCCTGCATCTGTCATGTTTAGGAAAATATGAAATATATCATAATGTATTCAGATTGTTATGATATAATGCTAATTTTCTAGCACATATCTCGTCAGAGGTGAACCTGGCTGTCCCAATACATTTTTAAAAATGTTATATTAGGAATTCTCAAGATGCAATGCAAATGTCCTACCTAATGGAAATTATGGGTTGATACTGTGAGGGAAGAATTGTTTTAAAGGTCCCTAATTTCTTTTCTTTCTTTCTTTTTTTTTTTTTTTTGTGGGTACCGGGGGTGGAACTCAGCACCCCGCACGCCAGCAGGCACCCGTGCTGCTGAGCGATATCACCGGCCCTTTTTTTCGTATGTGGGTACCGGGAGTCGAACTCAGGACCTCGCGCTTACCAGGCAGGCGCTTATGCCACTGAGCTATCTTACTGGCCCAGTCCCTAGTTTCTTAACTGGCATAAAAACTTCGGAATAATTGCAAATCCCCAACCCTCAAAAATCCAAGTCAATCTTGAAAATAATCATAAAAGTAGAACAAGCCCAGGATAATCCAAGTACAGATATTTGCATCTCCAAATAGAAAGATACAGCTTGTCTAGAGTAATAAAGTATTGTTTATTTATTTATTTTTTTTTTTGTGGGTACCGGGGGTCGACCTCAGGACCTTGCATGCCAGCAGGCGCCCGTGCCGCTGAGCGATATCACCGGCCCCTTTTTCGTATGTGGGTTCCGGGAGTCGAATTCGGGCCCTCGCGCTTGCCAGGCAGGCGCTTAAACCGCTGAGCCATCTCACCGGCCCTAAAGTATTGTTAAACCAGGGAAGTAAAAGAAATATGAGAAATCAAAACATATTACCAGAGTAATTAAATAAGACTATTAGAGATGTTAAATGAGAAAAACAAAATTAAACTACAAATCAAATTGCATAAAGCATGCAGGTAAACTTAATTGTCAGTAATTGTTAGGGATGTAATTTGATTAAGTTCTCTAGTTAAAAAATATGAATTGTCTGAATGAATTAAAAAGTCCCAGTTATACATTGCTCACGAAAACTTACTTCATCTCTAAGAACAGACATAGATTGAAAGAAAAGAGATGGAGTGAGATATCCCATGAAAACTGAACCCGAAAAGAATAGATGTAGGGAACTAACACCAAATGACAGTGTATAAGGCAAAATCTGTAAGTGGAGACAAGGAAGGTCATTATATAATAATGGAGATGTTATTTCACCATATCAAAATTATATGCAATTAATATCTCCAAAATCAGGCCGGTGAGATAGCTCAGTGGCATAAGCACCTGCCTGGCAAGCGTGAGGTCCTGAGTTCGACTCCCGGTACCTGCATTAAAAAAAAAATCTCCAACATCACAGGCATCATTGATATATATTTATATATTTACTTATGTATTAAATATATATTTATTATATATTGTAAACTATATGCTATATATTTTATATATTAAATATATTTTCAAAGTATATATTATATTTATATAATATATTCATCTATTTTAAATGTTTATATATTTATAAATACGTATTTATATTAAATATTTATATGTTTATATAAGTATATCAGAATACTCAAATATACAGAGCCGGTATTCATAGAACTAAAGTGAAAGATGATCAGATAAATAATTTTGGGGAGTTTCACACTACATATTCAGCAATGAACAGTTCATGCAGAGAGAAAATCAACTAGGAAGCAGTTGAAGGAAATTGCAAATAACACCAACTGTACCTAAATGCATGTACAGAATATTCCATGAAATATCTGTCAAATACAGACTTTTCTTGTCACCACAGGAGTCATTCTCTGAGTGAGATCATATGAAGGTCATAAAACAGACATCCGGTATTAAAATAAAAGAGATCTTTTGGAGGAAACCCCCCACTGATTTTCAGCGGTTGCACCAGTCTACACTCCCACTCACAGTGGAGAATTTCAAAAGGGAAAGGGAACTATGGAGAGGGGAAGAGGAAAGGAAGGAAGGGAAAAAAAAATGAGGAAAGGAAAAAACCCAAAGAAATCTTTGTAAATGAGGGGAAGAGGGGTTGAAGGGAAGGGAGGGGAATGGGAAAAAAAAAAAAGAGGAATCAAGATATCATGTACACGTGCAAATTCCCTGTGATGAAAGTGATCATTATGTATATCTAAATTGTACCAATAAACTTAATTAAAAATAAATAAATATTTTTTAAAAATTAAAAAATAAATCAAAGAGATCTTATGGAGAAATTTTTATGACCAAAGTCCAATGCAGGTAGAAATCAATAACAAGAAAAATATTGGAAGTGTGTAAAGACATGGAAATTAAACAACTGTTCTTGAATAACCTGTGGAACAAGGAAAAAAATAAAAGTGAAATTTAAAATAATTCTCACAGCATACGAGATGGGCATAACCATACCAAAATGTAATGAATACAGAAAAACAGTACCAAGAGGCAGATTTACAGTGATCGACACACACATCCGAAAAGGAGAAAGATCGCAGATACACAACCAACCTCTGCATCTCAAGGAAATGGAAAATGGAAACAAAATTAAGAGAATTAAATGAATAAGAAACTAAGAGAAACAATAAGTGAGATGGAGGATAGAAACAAAAAAGCTCAATGAAATAAAGAGGTAGCTCTTCAAAATGATAACGGTAAATCCCTACCAAAAATAAGGGAGAGGGTACTCAAATATATAAATTCCGAGATGAAAAGAAAGGCATTACAAATGATCCCAGTGGAATATAAATTATTATTAGAGAGTTTACGATCAATTTTGTTGCAATGAACTTGATAATTGAGAAAACATGGCAAATTCCTGGGTACAAACACTTCACAAAGATCAAACCGTGAAGGAATAGAAAATCTAAGCAGACTGGTATCAAGTTACAAGACCAAATCAACAATAAAAATCCTCCCCACGCTTGACCCCCCAGGACTGGATGAATTCGCTACTGAATTCTATCAACCTCCAAAGAAAAAATAACATCAATATCCATTAAGCTATTCAAAAATTAGAAGAAAATCTTCTAAAAACATGTATATAAAAATCTGATAAGAATGCAGCAACAACAAAAATACAATCACTGGCCAATATCTATGATGAATATAGATACAAAAATAATCAATGAAATACCAAGAAAAAAATGAACCTAACACATCATTAAAAAGATTGTTCACTATTATCAACTGAGATTTGTCGCCAAAATTTAAAGATGGTTTACTATAAGCAAATTAATAAATGGGACACATCATATTGATGGAATGGGGGACACAAACAAGATCATCTCAGTTGATGCAGAAAAAATATTTCATAAAATTCAGCAACAATTTATGAACAAATTAGTTGCACCTGAAAAGTATCCTACCACACACCATAGTGAAGTTCGTTTTTAATAAGCTAAAAGCTATAAGGATATGAAATGGGGAAAACATGCATATTTTGAATCTAAGATCTGCAGCAAGCAAAAGAAGCCCACTTCCACCACAACTATTCAGGATAGTGCTGGAATTCCTGGCCATAGTATTCAGGGAAGGGAAAGATATAAAATTAATGGAAATTATGGGAAAATGTCAGTTAGTTTTTACAGATGGAATCACATTATCTAGTGAAAAATTCAGAAACTTCTCAAAACATCTATTGGAATAAATGTACACAATTCAGCAAATTGCACGACACAAAATCAGCATGGGACATCGGTAGCGTTGCTATTACCAGTAGAAAGTTAACTAGAAATCAAGAAGACAATCCCATTCACAACAGCCAAAAAACTAAATAAACAAGAATATACTTAATGACATAGATGACACATTTATACAATAAAAATATGAAACATTGAAAGCATAAATGGTAAAAGAAACAAAAAAGTGGGAAGTCATCCCACATACATGGATTGGAAAAATCAGTATTGCTAAAATGCCTGCAATACTGCAATCTTCTGATTTAGTGTGGTCCATACAAAAATTCAAATGCTGATCTTCAAGAAAGTAGAAAATGTATGTTAGCATATATATGGAACTACACACACACACACTCATTCATACTACTCAAAGTGATTTTGAGCAAAAATGTACAAGTCAGGAAATGTTATGCTACTTAACTTCAAAATATTTTACAAATGTGTAGAATCAAAAGAGTTTCATATCTACATAAAAAGAGACACGTAGACCAATGGGACACAATGGGGCATCTACATAAAAACCTCAAGACACATCTATACATAAGAAATGTTTTACGAAAGTGCTAAAAATGAAAAGGACGGTCTTTGCAGTGAAGGGTATTGAGAAATTTAAATATCTATTTGAACATAAGTCCCCACCTGTTTGCAGTTATAGATATCAACTCAAAATGGATGAATGATTTAAAGATAACATCTGAAACTACGCAAATACTGCAAGAAAACAGAAAGGAAATGATTCAGGATACAGTATGACATTTTTGGTTGTGAAGATAAAAGCGTGAAAAATAAAAGCAAATATAGACATATGGGATTACAAGAAACTAGAAAAAAATCTTCTTAGAAACCCTTAAGGCTGTACAGAATGGCACAAAATATTTGGTATGTATACATTGGGTAACAGTCTGAAATTCAAAATATATAAGAAATTCCTAAAATTTAATACCAAGAGAGAATCCAATTTGAAAATGGACAGCAGATCCATGTGTGGCATGAAGTCAAAACCAAAAGGAAATAGTACTTCACCCCATCAAATGTGTGCTATCAGAAAGAGAGACGATGATAAATATTTTCAAGGAAGTGAAGACGAAGGGACCTCATGCACACCACCATTGGTGGGAATGTACATTAATGCAGCCATTGTGAAAAACAGAATGGCAGTTTCTGAAAATATTCAACCATATAATTCAGTAATTCCATCGCGGCGTATAGATCTGCAGGAAATGAATCTTAGTGTTGAGGAAACATCTCCATTCTCATGTTCATTGTAAAACTATTCACAATAACTAAGACTTGCAAACAACCTAAGTGCACATCAGTGGATGAAAAGGTAAAGAAGACATGGCGTATTATTCAGCCAAGAAAAAGAAGGGAATCTTGCAATGTGGACACCATCATTTGGGGGTGGAGAGCACTATGTTAAGTGAAATAAATCAGTCACATAATGACTTGTGTGATCTGATCTCGCTCATGTGGAATCCAAAGTGTTGATCTCCTACAAGTAGGAATTAGGCTAATAATTATCTGACAGCAGGGACTGTGGCAGATTTGGATAGAGGGAGGAGGGGGAAAAGCTTACCAAGGAGTTGTACTTTATATTTCAATAAAACAAAGAAATTCTGAGGGTACAATTGCATAGTGTTTGACTCACGATAATAATGCTGTATCCTATGTCTGAAAAATGTAAAACAAAATACCTTGGAAGTTCTTCCCACAAACAATTGATAACTACTTGAGTAGAAAATATGTTTAACTGATTTAAAATTTTACATACTGTATGCACATATCAAGCACTGCCTGATAAATTATGAATAGGTACAGATCTTACTGTTTCCATATCAGTTAAATCTTTTTGAACTTAAAAATTAAAATAGAGGGCCGGTGAGATGGCTCAGCGGCATAAGCGCCTGCCTTGCAAGCGCGAGGGCCCGAGTTCGACTCCCGGATCCCACATACGAAAAAGGGGCCGGTGATATCGCTCAGCGGCACGCGTGCCTGTTGGCGCGCGAGGTCCTGAGGTCGACCCCCCGGTACCCACCAAAAAAAAAAAAAAAAAAAAAAAAAAAATTAAAATAGAGCTGGTGATATGGCTCAGCTGCATAAGCGCCTGCCTGGCAAGCACAAGGTCCTGAGTTTGACTCCTGGTACCCGCAAAAAGGGAAAAAAAAGGGCCGGTGATATTGCTCAGTGGTGCAAGCGCCTGCTGGCAAGCACGAGGTCCTGAGTTCGACTCCTGGTACCCACATAAAAAAATTAAAATAAAATGAGGAAGACTTTTATAAAGATTGTTTCCTGTACATGTGTCAATTTTGGTGTAGATCATTTAACCCAGTTCAAATTTTTAAACATCTCACATTTCGGTTCGATTACAAATCTGTGCTCTACAGCGTCAGTCCAATCTGTAGGTGCAATTTAACACTTGACTTTCTTTTCATGGAACCTGTTTTTCCAGGGATCTTGGATGTGGAGGGGTGGGGCGTGGAAGAACGTTTCGGGATACATCAAATGATCTTATGTTGTAGACTCCTGGCATGTGAGTTTAAACGCAGGTCCTTTGAAGGGACGCATATGAGCAGGTGCAAAGGAGCTCCCACTTGATGTCCCCTCAATCCCCATTATGGCTTTAGATCTAGAGGAGCGTTTTGAAGAGAAGGCAGTTACAACAGCATGACTTGAATTTGCTTATTTATGACATCCGTGGTCACTTTGGGTGCCTTATGGGACATGGAGATGGACAGGGACAGTGCAGATCTCCCAGGGCCCCTTCGGTCTTCCTTCTCAGAGTGAGAGCTGAGGGTTTTGCCTGGCTCTTCTCACCAGCAGCCAAGGTTGTCAGTGTCCACTGCTGTCAGACACACAAGCCACATGGAGCAGGCCTGGGGACCTGCTGGGTATGGTCACAGGCCTGGTGTCCAGAATAAATGCATTCTAAGCAAGGACTCTGTCCCTGATTGGCCTTGGATTTTCTCTTGGAAGACTTGGGCATGCTTAAATTGCCAATTGCGACAGCTGTAATTTTGTCCTCTTTTTTATTTTTTTCTTTCCTCTGTCCTTCTCATGGTATCCTCATCTTGATCCCGATTGTTGAACACAGAAAAGGCCGTGTCAAGCAACTGAGTCCCAGGGGTCTAATGCCCCCTCTGTGAATCCACCAGGATGGTTTGAAAAGGCTGGGTCTTTCTGGGGTGCCAGTGTCCAGTGGGGTTGCTGAGTATTTATTGGCTTGAGGATTGTAAGGAGGAGGCTGAGGAGAACTCTCAGAGCAGTTGTTTTTTTAAATATATGGAAATCTCCACTACCTGAGATGGGTGCCTGTCTGAGAATAGCATCAACAATGTCGATTTCCTCTTCCTTAAAAGCCTTTTCAAATACCATAGTTCTTGGGTCTTTCCAGAAATAAGGAGCCAGGAAATCCTGGACATGACTGATTTCACAGCACTTTCCTTGTCTTTTGTACAATAAGATCTAACTGGAGAATATCATCTTTTTTCAATTCTTTTGCTCTTGTTTCTTCTTTTTTTTTTACCTTTTAGCTTTAAATAAATGTTAAAATTTCAAGCTCCTCATTTGTCCTGGCCAATTCTTTGGAGTGGGGCGGCAAGAGGCTAGAAGCACCAATGGAAAACCCAACACCCAGTACCGCTGTTACTCATCTGTGGATTTTATCCCTTCATCTGTATTCTTACAGGGAAAGGGGAGAGGGAGAATTGTGAAGAGGGTGGTTAGCAGCATTGTTGCTACTGTAATAACCTTTATAAATTTAAATATTCAGACGTGCTTCATAGCTGGGCTGAGGTCAGTGTTCACATCATCCAGTAAAAAACACAAGGGTCCAGTTTGTGTCACTAAATTTTTGTATTTTTTCTTAAGAAGACTATTTTTCAGGGCCAGCGATATAGCTCAGCGGCATAAGCACCTGCCTGGCAAGCGCGAGGTCCTGAGTTCGGTTCCCAGTACCCATATAAACAAAACAAAACAAAACAAAACTAAAAGAAGACTATTTGTCAGGGTTGTTATGTGTACTAAGTTAATTTAAAGAATTACAAAACTATTGTTTTAGAGTATCTTTAAATTTTGTCCATTTTTGAGGTTTTTTTATTTTTTTTTTGCAGGAAAATTTCTGAGCTCCTGTTGTAGTCAGGGTTTGCAAGGGAAAAGACTTATTACAGTATGCATAATTTTTGGGGTTATTTTATAAATGTAGAAGAGTGCAGGCTATCTGTCCACACACTAGAGACCCAAAGAATCCAGCTGAGGGCCTGGATCCCATGGCAATGTCCTGCATGAGTCCAGCTGAAGACCTAGAGCCCATGGCAATGCCCCCATGAGTCCAACTGGAGGCCCAGAGCCCAGGACAATGTGTCGTGCAAGTCCATATCAAGGATCTGCCCTGGGAAGGCCCAAAGGCCAGTGGTGGAAGCTAGAAAGTCTGCACCAGCGGGATGAAGGGTCTGTGCCAGCAGGCTGAGGGGTCTGCACTGGAGCCAGGAAGCGAAGCTCAAGGCGAGGAACAGGGCTCCCCCGAAGAGAACCACAGCCATCCTCAGCGACAGCGAGGTCCTGAGCTCCTCCTGCCATGAGAACAGCTGAGTTCTTATCAGGAAAGCAGGCAAGACAAGCTTCTCCAGGAGAACCAACAGCACGCCATCTTCCTCTCCAGTTCTCCCTTTATGCTGTTGGCAACAATCCTCAGCTGGGCCTTCCACACCCAGAACCATGCTGATTCAGTTCAGCTGCGTGTTACAAGTTGACCACTAGTTAACCCACCAGAGCTCCTTATGGAATGATTATGCCACCTTGTGCAAATGTGTGTTTAATTCCTACTACTCATATGCATCCTTGGATTTGAAGGGTAGGGTTAAAACAGTGAAGGTGTCCATGCGATTAAATAATTTGACCTTTCTCCCTGTTTCCTAAAACCCATCTTTTATTTTGTATTTTTATTATAAGTTATGTTATTCCTGTAAGAGAAACCACATGATGTTGAACCTGTGTGTGTCTCATCTACTTCACTTAAAATTATGGTTTCAACATATATAAATTTTTTATCCAAAGACAACATTAAGTTTATCCTTCTGTATGGCAGAGTAGTGCCCCGTTGTTAATAACTGCCAAATGTCTTACTCCATTCATCTATTGATTGACGCATATTCTGATTTCAAGATTTAGCTATTATGAGTTGTGCTGCTATAAATATAACACACACGTATCACTGTGATGTGAAACAATTATTCAGATTTTATCTAAAATTAGAAAACTTTCTCCTGTCTGAGAATTATATGAAATGATTCTTCTGGATTATGTGTCAGATATCATTCATGGTAAAACAAAGAAAGGAAGGCAGACAGACAGAGAGAAAGAGAGAGAGAGAGAGAGAGAGAGAGAGAGAGAGAGAGAGAAGGAAAGAAAAAGAAAGAAAGACAAGAGAAAAAACAGAAGGAAAGGAGAAAGGAGTGAAGGAAGGTGAAAAAATTGAGCTCAAAGTATAACTTTTGAAAAACCGCCATATGTGTGTATTTGTGTACATGTGTGTATTGTATATGGTGTGTGCAGGCGTACTGAAAATTGTGAGCTCTTTACTGGACACTAAACGAAGATCTAGGTATGGGCAGACGTTGGTATATAGGGAGGGAAAGGGGAGTAAAAATTATTGAGACACATTCTATGCATGTACCGATTCCCTACAATGAGTGCCATTTGTATGTATCCCAATCCTATACTGATTTAATAAAGAAACTAAAAAAAGAGAAAGAAAAAAGAGAAAATAACCACAAAAATTTACACACCAATTTTACACAGTCGTACCTCATTTTAAAACAATGAGCATATTCATGCAGCATTCTTTGTCTATGATTTTAAATAACTCAAAATAAGTTCTAAATACAAATTATGTAATATAAATTTACCCAATGCCAAAATATTTTATTTTATAAAAAATTTTATAATGTTGCATTCTAATGGTGTTCTAGGAAGGTATTTTATTTAAATATTGGGAGAGCATAATTAGAAAACAAATATAGAATATAAATATTCAGCATTTTTAATAGCAACATCAATTCATTTGTAAATTTTCTACAAAAGTAGAAATAAATTGTGTCAGTTAACTTTTAGTTTAATATGATATATTTAAGGGAAGGCTCATAAAATTTCATTATAATATTGGTTGGATTGATTGACAAAATTCCTGAAATTTAAAAAGCAGATATTTTCGAGTTAGTTTTAGAGAGTGAAGACCATGGTTCTTATGGTTCATATATGAAATGTTGTAATATTTAAATAGTGCAATAATTGCATAGTGTCTATTGTAGTATTTAAGCAGTGTATTCAATAACAAGCAGTTGTAAACATGTATTTCAAATAACACAAAAAGCAAATACAATTTTTTTTAATAATTTAAAGTAGCTTTATCAAGTTCTCCTTGGTAGAGAAACATGAAATACGTGTTTTGAGAATTGTTCTCAGATATGATTAACATTAATATTTTGCACTTGGACCTAAGGGGCTGTTAAATTTATCTTGAATTTACATGATAATATGGAAGCTTGGAAGTTTCTTTAGCTTGTCCAGAGTGGCATTAGTAATCAGTAGAAGAATTTTTTCTAGAATCCAGTCATCCAGGTATGTGGGGTTGAAGCAAGACATCCCATGGTGCGGGTCATACATCCATCGTACAGGACCACACACTCACCACCCGTCAATATTCTGTTTTGTTCCCATGATGTTGCGGCTTTGGCACGTTCCAGCTAGTGTTAAAAATAAATGAAAAAGTCTTTATTCCTCAGCCATCCTTCCACGCAGGTGTATTTGGCTTGGGAAAATTAAACAGTTACAATGCATTGGAGGGACTCAAAATAGTAGCTGGTTTCTCTCTGATACTCATTTCATATCTCCATTGCACTGTAGCTTTGCAATTTTATTATGGGGTGGCTTACATGAGGTGATTACTGACTGCGGGTCTATTTCACTTTTTGTAGGGGGGCCAGATTTCCTATGCTCTTTGGAGGTCAGTATGTTCCACCGGATGGTCCCCATCTCATGCCCTTATCTCTCACTGCCATTTGGACAGTGAAGGACATCTACAACATTCTCCAGACACCCATTGGTGAGGCTTGGAAGGGACAGTCCCACATCACATCAAAGATTTCCCTTCTTGTGATGTGGAGTGATGCATAATTGCACTGTTACTTCTTAAGAGTGTGGTAGGAATCATTCTGAATTTCCTCTGCATTCTTTGCCTCTACTGAAGAGAGGTCTTCCTTCCCTAAGGTCCTCTTCAACTCCTGTTAATTCAGGTGATGATGATGTAGCAAGCATATTATAAATGATAAGCATGTCAATCGTAACAGGGAAATAGATAGAGAGACCTGCATTTAAAGCTGAAATTTTATGTTTACACTTTCTATTCAATTCTGAAGATTTCAAATCCATTACTAATAGCTCAGTCTTACAGATCACGTTCAACTTTATTATTCCTCATATTAATCCTACTTTTTTGGCATGATGTTATTATCCACACTTTGGACTCATTATCGATGCCTTATCTGATAAAAATGGTAAAACCCCAGCATGTAGTTGATGAACAAATTGCCAATCTGCAGTCAAATTTTTAAATTATAATCCCACTCATTGCCAGGCCACTTACTCCATCCTGAAGATCCACTCAAATTATTTCCTTGAGCATACTCACTACCACTTTAAATTTCGAGGATTGATAATGATGTATTTTTCTTATTCCTGTACAGTACCTACATCCATGCTGATTTCCCACAGGATAAACATCCAACTAATGTTTTGCATATATAAAATCCTCCAACACAAAGTGTCAGATTTGGTTTTTCCTTTGCGCTTGTGGCAAATGTCCTGATAAATGCTGTACATAACCCCGTTGAAAATTCAACATTCCCTGAACTCAAAATGATCTTCAACAAGCTAAGCCTTTCCATACTCTAATACGTCTTTTTGGGTTTATGATTGAGTGTTATAAATTTTACTTTTGTGCGTGAAACTTTTCTCTCTTCTGTGGCAGGCATACTTGTTCAGTTACCCATGATTCATTGTTGCCTGAAGAAACTGTATACTGATTACCATAGCCATTTTTTGACTTGGAGGCAGTCGACCATGGATTGAAAACAGGAGCCAAAATAAACCTTTCTTTAATTGGTGAGCATTTGCTCTTCAGTCCCAACAATGAGGGTCACTGGTTATCCAATTTTCAGGTGGGTAATCCATCCTTCAATAATACTTTTCATCGATGTGACCCTTAAATATAATCATATCATTTATTTTCAGTACATACTCTGACTTTTTAGATATGCCAGACATCAGCGCAAACCTTAGGCTTTGGTGTCAAGATTCCTTCCTTTTTGCCTTAGCATCTCTATGAGTAACGTCTAGAATAACTCACCACCGACTCTCAGAAAAATCATTTCAGTGGGTTCCGCAGTGTTCCTATGATGTCATGAACTCACCGAAACTAAAAACAAGGGTCTATAGATAAAGATCAAAGACGCAATTTCTCCCATCAAGTCAAATTGCTTTAGTTCCATTTGAGAGGAAACCACGTGTGTAGGTAAGCAGTCATTGCTTTCAGTTGGCGGAAATTTCACTTGCTTAAAAACAAATGCAGACCATTTTCCCTCAATTCATTTACTTTTCAACAATGTGAAAGGGACTTTCTCACAAACAAAATAATGCCCAATGAGATGCTCATAATTTACAAACTGCCCATCGTCCTTTATCTTTTCTGCACTGTCAGCTGCTCTGGGAGTACTGATCCTAGGTCCTGTCATCTACAGTGAAAATTTCTTATCAGAAATGACATCTTTGAAAATAAAAAGGACACCTCTGTTTTCCCCATACTAACTGCTGTCATTATTGTGACTCAATTTCCACCGGACGGAACACAAGAGCAAGCAGCAGAGCGTGCATCTTGTTGGAGCTGCCCTTCCTCCTCTGCAGGAGCTCAGGATAACTGAGTTATTGGAGAGAATTTGAATTGATGACACTTTTGCAGCATTTCTGGTTTTCCATCACAGTTCATGAGCCAGTTGTTTTTCATCTGAAGATCCTGCTTACATCTTCTCCGTGCATCCTGCTTGGCAGAGATGAGCTGGATTTGACAGTGCTTTATTTACTAATAAAATTATTAGAAAGTGAAGCTTAGTTGAGCTGGATAACTGACCTTATGCTGTGAGAGAGAACAACTCACATTCAATGCTTTGAGGGCAGCATTATTTATTTTTTTCCTGTCCTGACATCTGTAGTGGAGATGAATTCCAAGATACATATCCTCAACTCCTGGGTTATGTCACTAACAGGAAAGAAGTAACCTTCAAGTTATGCTGTAAAAGCGATAATGCTACACCCCCATTTTTACAAAACCTGACTTCATGTATCCTTATAATGAATTCATGTTATCAAAATTATGCATAGTAGAGTCTACATTGAAATCTGACAGCACATTTCACAAGAACACATTCTTTTTTTTTCTTTTATTTATGTGAGTACCAGGAGTCAAACTCAGGATCTCGCACTTGCCAGGCAGGTGCTTATGCCACTGAGCTATCTCACCGGCCCAAGAACACATTCTTATTGCCTACTCTATTTAGGAATCTCACCCAAGTTCACTAGCACCATTACTTTTTGCCAAATGTGTCATCGCAAACATTGCATGGTTGGTTATAAGTCCTCATCCATGAGTATACTTATGAGTTATTGTCGAAGGTAAGGTGAATGCTGCCGCTAAATGCCATCCAGTGGAAAGGCGAATTGTTAAAACATGTTGCTGTGTCCTCATCCACTTTATTCACCAAATCGAGCACCCTGTGTTTTCTAGCTCTTCCCCAAACTCAAAATGACCAGGAGCGTTCAATGCTTTGAATCCATTCAGGACACTGAGATAGCAAAGAGACTCGGAGTACAGAACTCTGTAAAGAGAAATTCCAGAATTATGGCAGAAACTGGCAAAGATAATGGGATAAGTGTCATCAAAGTGATGGGGAGAGTTCTGAGTGGAATTCGTGGCAATTTTCGTGTGTTTGTTTGTTTTCCTGTAGCATGCTTCCAATATTCACAGTGAATTTGAGGAAAAGCCAGAAGTTGCAAGGAGCCAGACCTAGAGAATGAAGTAGTTGAGCACACACCCTACTATTTCCATGAGCCTGTCTTTCCACTAGATGCTAATCAGCAGCAGCATTTCACTAAATGTTTGATCATACCAACCAAAGGCACTCGTAAAAGAAAACCTCCAGAACTGCTTTACAAAGAGTCAAGAACAATTAGATAAGTGCGTTCAAAGGAGTGGGAGTTAGTTTGAAGAGGATTCATGGTAATGTCCCTTTTCCTGTGACACATTTATCTTCATTTAAACATGTACTATATCTTTCGTTGGCAGCAAGTGCAAGTAAATACGAGAAACTCAATGTGTCTCGTAAACTCCAGGGAATTTCCTTGAGAGCCCATTGTGTGCATCTCTTACATGCAGCGAGTTAATGTCCAAGATGAAAAATTGTTTTATTTAATAATTTCATATTTTGAGCCTTGTAGAGTTGTTTGTTGGGGGAGAGAATTTTCTAAGCATCTGGAAACAAGCTTGTCCGGCCAGTTAAAGGAGCTGCTTAAGCCATTCTACTACAAGAGTTTGATTCAAAAGTTCCTGTCACCTACATCGAGAAGTTTTTTGTTTTTTGTTTTTTTTGCCGGTAGAAAATTAGGCATTCTGTGCCAAAATGAAGCCTTTATTTTAAATATCCTCTGCCTCTGTCTTATTAATTAAATTAGTATCCATGGAAGATTTAGATTTTCTAAATTTTTATTTATAAATAAAACTGAGTTTTTCTGCACAGCCATTATTAAGAATGAAATTATTTAATATGTACTTTGTGTAACTCAGTGAATGACAGCAAGCTTAGCACATGAGGGATCATGCTTGACATACTCATGGCACCCCAAAATACATGCAGATAAACCATAAATTTCCCACATACCATAAATATCAGAACAATAGTGCAATTTTTAAAAGAAGCTACATGGTAAATTGAACACAGTCTTTTATATTTGCGTGCATGTGTGTAACACATGCAGTGTGCACTTGTATGTGTGTTTGTGAGTTTTTTACTTGATATCAGATGAAGAAGGTTTGGAAATGAACATACAAGGATGGTTTGATGGGGGAACATATGTGAAGTAAAAATGATTCAGATGCAATATACATATGTACCAATTCCATGTGATGCATTTAATTTTAAGTATAAAAATATATACTAATTTAAAAAAGAAACTAGGCAAGTGAACAAGAATAGTTAAAAGAACCACAAAAATATTAAAACAAAACAGTACATAATTGGAACCTCATTTTTAAAAAATGAGAACAATACTGTGTGATTCTGTGTCTACGACGAAATAAAACTCAAATCAATTTTAATAGTAAATTCTTAACACTGATTTGTCAAATGGTACATTTTATAAAAAAGAGTTAAAAAGTAGTTCTCTAATTTTGATCTGGGATGTTATTTCATTTAAGTATCTGGAGAGCGAAATTAAAATATTACTATACAACATATATGTCCAGAATTTTATTAACATCTTTAACTTATTTTTGTACATTTTCTATGGAGATAGGAAGTGATGTTTTTTGTATATTGCAAACTTAAGTTTGGTATGATATATTTATGTGTACATGAGCACAGTTGTATTACATCCTTGGGTGGGGAGTGGTATTTCTGGCCATTGAAGTAAAGATATTCTCAATGTGGCTTCTGTTGGTGGAAACCCATCTCCCAAACCACCCCATCTCCACAAAGTCCATCTCCCTGTTTCCCATATCGCAGTCATCCACACACCCGTATTTTTATGTATTCTCATTCTTACCTTGGAATATAAGATAATTAGCCCACATTTCTCAATTGGATCATCTATGAAATATCTTTCAACATATAAAATGTTGCTGCAATGAATAGAAATTGTAATCATGTCCATCAAATAAGAAAAAAAAATTGGAAGTGTTTTTAAAATTATGAAATTTTAATTTGTGCATGATTTAGTACATATTGTTTACATTCCTTTTTAGAAGTTGATATGTGTACATAGCACTTCCTAATTCCTTCTTTCAACCACTTTCCTCCCTTCCATCCCCTTCCCAAAACCTGTTTCCCTTAACATTTGAGAAAGATCTATCACCTTATATCCTCTCATGTATCTTTTATGCTGTCCTTTATTTATACTTTGGGTTTCTCATATTAGATAATCCATTCAATATTCAAGCTTGTGTGTCTGGTTTAGTTCCCTTAACATTATGGTGCCAAGTGCAACAATTTTTATGAAAATAATTCCACTTTGTTTTTACTTATGGCAGAGTAGTTCTCTGGTGTGTATCAACACCGTGTTTTCTTTATGCATTCAGCTCTTGATTCCAACAACTAAAGTAAGCGGTTTCTTTTTCCAAGGGTTAAGCAATAATGGATTTAGTTCCTTAAGCGATTTTAATTTTCACTCAGTACCTGGTGACAGGTTTGTGGATACAGCCTTCTGCACATGGGTCCAGTTTCACTTGTTTTCCACTCCTGAACACCACAGAAAGCATACCCTCTGGGGATCATTGTGAATATCACGAAAGCTAACATTCCACACTTGGACCTAAGTTGATTTGTAATTTATCCTGACTTTGTGTGGTGCTAGGCAAGCTTGGAAGTTGCACTAGTAGCACTGAAGTTGCATTAGTAATCATTAGCAGAATTTACTCTAGAATCTTCTCATCTGGAAATGCAAGCTTGAGCTAAGACCGTGCATTTCAATATGTCTCATTGTTTAGGTCATGCATTCACCCTACAAAATCATATACTCACTATCCCTACTGTAAATGCCTTCTGTTTCTATGACCGTATGGTCTTAGCTTATGTCATTCAGCTTTAAAAATAAAACCCTCCTTATTCCCTATCACTCCTTCAAAGTATGTGTATTTGTCTCGAAGACTTAAACAGTTACAACCCATTTAAGGGCTACAATAATAGATGAGTGTAGTGTTAAACTCCTTCGAGATCTCTGTTTCATCCATGATTCATGATTCAATTGCAGGTCTGTGCAATTGCAGGCCTGTGGAGATTATGGACTGTGTGTAGTTTGTTCCTGGATTTCTATGCCCCTTGGAGGTCAGTATATCTCACTGGCCTGTGGCCACCATGTGCCCTTATCTCTCAGCCCTAGCTAGGACAGTGAAGAAAGTGTGCAGAGTTCTCCAAGTCCCCATCGGTGGGGTGTGGGAGGGCAGAGAACCACAGCCAAGGAGGATTCTGCTCTGTTGCTTTGGTGTCAACAATCCCGTTATTTCTAACAATGCCCTAAACATCATGGGCTCTCCTGCACACTTCTGCCCCTATTGATTGCCATTAATCTCTAACTTCCATTAATTTGAGGTCTAATTATCAACAAGAATGCTCAAAGGAATATAGATCTCAATTTTAACAGGGAAATAGAGACAGGCAAGAATATAAACCAATATATTTCATTCACAGTTTGTATTCAAATCTGAAGATTGCAAGTCCGTTACTGATACCTCAGTGTCCTCACAGCTCACATTCAATTTTGCTCTTTCTTCTCATAGTATGTCTTGGCCATGATATGATATTTTCTACTTTTTTAAATTTAGTGTAAGCATCTTTTCAGATCAAAACATTAAAATGTCACCAGGGAGTTGATTATTAACTGTCTGATTTACAGTCTATTTTCTAAGTAATAATTCCACCAATTTCCACATCTACTTATTTCATTGTTAATATTCCCCTCATACTGTTTTTCTGAAAACAAACTTTACTACTGTAAATCTTGCGACGTGATATTTAGGGGTACACTTAACAATGTCATTCTTTCCTTCCGATACATATATCTATACTCATTTTTCCCAGGATAACCATATTATTTATGCCCTGGACATATGAAATCCTTCAAGAAAATGTCTCAGATTTATTTCTTCCATTACCTTCCAACCTTTTTTCAGAAAACATTGTACATTACTCCCCCACACGAAAATCCAACATTCTCTGAACTAAAAATGATTTTTAGTTTTCCCAAGCCTCACCACACTCTAATTCCGCTTTTTGGATTTGTGCTTTTAAAATGATGTGACTTTCTTTGTGATATGTAAGTCATTCTTGAGTGTCCTTGTTGAGTGAACGAGTGTGTGGGTCATGTGTGTCGTGGTCCTTCTTTTATGGATGACTCAATATGCAGCTGTTGATCTAGAAGGTCCGCCGAAGTCTCATGTGTGAAGAGGTGAGATTTTTGGAAAGAGATCAGAAGAAGGCACAAAAGACGCATGAGTGGCTTCCTGCATTGAAGAGTTCAGTAGCAAAATGTGTTTTAGGCAGCGGGATCGAGTTGCAGATGGATCTCCCTCCTCAGCATTTCCCTCGGCTCTGTCTCTGTTTCCTGGCTGCCACAATGTGTGGAGCTTCACTCTTCAATAGACCATGCTATGGTGACATTCCTGTTATTTTTATTAGCTCATGTTTGGAGCTAATGCTTGCATTCACTGTGTGGAGCTGGTATGTGAACAAAACACGTCGCCGTTCTTTTATCCTTTTTCTCTTTTTATCCTCTCCTTTTTCTCCCCTCTCTTTGCCTTCTGTGCATCTTTTGATCCCCTTCTTTTTTTCTTTGTTAATGAACGTTTGCAGTGTGTAATATATACATTTCTTATGTGGAGTTGGTACATGCAGATAATACATTTCAATTTGTTTTTTAAATCTCCTTTCCCTCTCCCTCCTTCCCCATTCACTTCATCCCTTTGTCTCCTTCCCCTTTGAGAAAAATTGATCTCCCTGCTCCTAATTATCTATCATTTATTTTGCTCTGCATTTGTACTTTGGATTTCCCATATACTGAGATAAACCATGCCATCTTTAAACTTGTGTATTTGATTTATTTCACTCGGTGTTGGGGTGTCCAGTCACATCCATTTTCCTAAAAATGACTCAACTTTATTTTTCTTTATGGCAGAGCAGGACTCCGTCGTGTGTAACTATCACATTTTTTTTTTATCCATTCATCTATCCTTGGACACGCAGGCCACTTGCAAGATTTAGCTTTTATGTGCTGTCCCATAAATGTCAGTATGCATGCACCACTGACTATGGGGTCTTTAACCCTTTTGAAGAATCGCCATACTGCTTTCCATAGCTATTTCCACCTTGGAGCCCGCTGACTGTGGACTGAAAACATGACCCAACAAAACCCCCTTGAAATTGTGAGTGGTGGCTGTTTTGTCCCAATAGGGAAAAGGTGACTAAGAAATCCTGTGGTAACCAGTGTCCAAGTGCATAACCACTGCTGCAATAACACTTCTTATTGAAGTGAAATTTCAACTTAATTATATTATTTATTTTCAGTATGCGTAGCATGTGTAAAACCTCAGGTGATTTAGATATGCCTGCCATTGGCAGAAACCTGAGCTGTCCAAGACCAGATTTTCTCTTTTCTGACCCCGTGATTCTATTAGTAATGAAGTCGTGCGAGCCGAACAGGTCCACCGCCAGCCTTCTGAGGAACTCACTTCGGGGGAGACCACTGTACGTTCCTGATGTTGAGTTTCCACACCACCTAAAAACATCGGTCTAAAACCTTCAGTTTCTTCCACAAACCCAAACAATTTAATCCGCATTTGAGACTGGAACCCATGTCTGAGTAAATCGCCTTGTTACTCTTAATAAGGCAAATTTCACTCATGTGGCAAGAAAACATGAAGGAGATTTTACCAAATTTCACTTACCTGTTAAAAAATGTAAAAGGACATCTGCAATATCTGTCTTAAGCTTAGGGAGATGTTGATAATTTCTGAAAGGTTCATCCTCGTTTGTGACCTCTACATCTACGGTTGCTATGACAATGGTGCACTGAGCTTCTGTCATCCAGAAAGAAAATTTCCAATTGGAAATGGTAGTGGACATCTCCGTCTTCCCCAGGCCAAAGTGTTGACATTATTGTGACTCTTTGCATAGAAAAAAGAAATGTAGTCAAACCTTGTTAAGCAAGAAAAAAAAAAGGCAGGGCCGGTGAGACGGCTCAGCGGCTTAAGCGCCTGCCTTGCAAGCACGAGGGCCCGAGTTCGACTCCCGGAACCCACATACGAAAAAGGGGCCGGTGATATCACTCAGCGGCACGGTGCCTGTTGGCGCGCGAGGTCCTGAGGTCGTCCCCCTGGTACCCACAAAAAAAAAAAAAAAAAAAAAAAAAAAAGGCAGGGGTCAGTTTGCTAGTGTAGAATGATATAAAATTGCTGATTGAACATAAATCAAAGATGCAAGAGGTGTTTTGAAATGTCATCAAGTAGAAACAAAATTCCATGGTACATTTCACTGCACCGAGTTTTTATATCTACAGACAAGTAACATATAAATTATAAACAGCTGAAAGGTAGACATATAATTTAGTGGACCTAGAGAAATACAAATCCAGATTCTCATTTTATATAAAGCACCCAGATGAACTAGAGTGAGAAAACTGCACGCGTGTGCACACACACACACACACACACACACACACACACACACAATTTCCCTTCAGATCTCCCTGCCCTTGCTGCCTCTGAGAGATTGAGCTGGGATGGAGATTCCTGGTTAGCACAAACCAGACTGAACACAGAGCAAGCAGCAGAAGCTGCATCTTTTTGCATCTTTTCTTCCCTCTTCTGCAGGAGCTCAGGACAAGTGAGTTTTGGGGAGGATTTGAACCTGTAATACTTTTATAGTATTTCTGATTTGCATCACACTTAATGAACCTGTTCTTTTCCATGTAAAGATCTGTTTACATCACCTCAGTGCTTCTTGGTTGGCAGAGAAGCATTAACTTTGGCGGTGTTTCACATTCCTGATGAGATTAGTATTTAGCGACGCTTAAGTTGAGCTGTAAGGGGGACCTCAAGCCATGAGAGAGAAAAATCGACATCGAATGCTTCCATGGAAATGCTTTATTTCCTCTCATTTCCTGACTTCTGAAGTAGAGTTGAAGTAGAAGATATTTATAAACTCTCCTACATTATTTCACTATCGTTTATTTCTAAAAGCAAACATGGTACAGTATTTTCCTAAAAGTAACCATGGTACCTCCCATTGTTACACAGCCCAACCTCCGGTACCTTTATTTTAAAGCCATGTTACCCATAGGACCACAATAGAATTCCTATTACAGTCAGACAACACATTTCAACAAGAACACCTTTTTTTGCTTCCTTCTCTATTTAGGAATCTCCAGTGCAATTTCTTCTTACTGAATGTTTAGTATCCATCTTTGAAAGAATTGATTGCAATCACCATTAGATATAGGAGATTTCTTCCTGGTAGTATTTGCTAATAGTATTCTTTCCACCTCTGTCCTTCTACTCTTCATCAGCGACAAGCTCAAATTCTGATAATTATTTATAGTAATGTTTATACAACAGTCAGGCGATATGATATGGTATCTATACTATCACTCACCCTCAGGGTCCTGGTCATAGCAACAAAAGAGATGACAGTGAAATTTTGTGAGTGATTTGAAATCTATAATTAGATTCTCTAAAGGAACTGAAAGAAGAGTTTATGATACCTTAATTGAGATAGAAATCGTATACAGCAAATTTCCCATATTTAATGGGAACAATTGATAATTTTCACAGATGGGTCCAAAAAAGAGGAATGTATTCCATCCAGCATAATTAAACTGTCAGTTTGCTTCCAGTATATCCTTTGACCAAGTTTACCTTTCCTCTTTTTGGAAGAACTCATTTTTGAGTTTTAGGAAACATTTTTTGTGTGTGTGTGTGTTTACGAGGGGTCGAACTCAGGACCCTAGGAAACTATTGAAATATGGTATTTTCTAGAATTTTACAAAACTTGAATCTGTGCATCGTAATGTCTTTTTTTATTTGATTCCTTCAGCTTATGTATCACAATAGTTTTCCTTGGTGTGGTTGGCGTAGCTTATTCCCACTTGTCTCTGAGGAGCTTTGCATGTATATATTACATTTTTATTTATTTAATATCAATAGTTTTTTTCTTTTTTTTGTGGGTACGGGGGTCAAACTCAGGACCTCGAGCTTGCCAGGCAGGCGCTTATGCCGCTGAGTCATCTCACTGGCCCTAGTTTTTTTTTTTTTTTTTTCTTAATGTAGACAATGTTAGAAAAACTGAATATTCATGTAGCTGTCTTATTAAAGAATGAAACTGTCACAACTTTTGATTGCATAGTTATGATTGGAATGTATGGATCAAGGCATTGCGTAATTTTTCATTCCAATCAATCTCGTGGGAGAATCTCCCTTGCTCCAAATTCTTTCCAACACTCGGTGTGGTCATTCATCTCCGTCGTAGATGTTGCGGTAAGTATGTACATACTGAGAGCCTATGGCATTTTTACTTTTAATTTGCTAAATGATGTTAATGGGAAATATTTCAACTTGTGTCTGTTCTCTATCTGTATAATTTTTTCTGCCTCATTTTCAAGAGCTTATTCAGTCGTATTCCTCTGGGATAAATCACTTGGTTGTAATGCCTCAATATTGAAATACTTTTTGATTCCTCTGACTAATAATACTAATACATACTTCTGTGTATCTTGGTACCCCTTGCACAAGGAACTACGGTCATGTACACAACTCTGTATTGACTTAGCTCATTTCTTTTGCCAGTAGTTCTCATAACTTCACAAGAGTTGGTGTTATACTTATCATATGACTCTTCAGCCAGCTGGACTCTTCCAGGATATGCCCCAAAGTAGAGTTCCCCGAAACTGATAGCAGAAGTCCTTATCTAACGAGAGGAAACTTTCTCAGACGGTTCATTCTTTGCCACTGATGTCTTTCCATATGCATTGTTGCTTTTCTCTTACGTGGAACTTCTCAAACTACAGATAAATTACAGATGTCTTCTTAGGGAGAACCATGAGTGGCTGCAACATGTGTTAAAAGAGCAGGTATTTCCAAGAAAAGCAATGGTTGGGCAAGTACCTTCTACCTGCTTCCGCTGCCTTGTGTTTCTTCTGCCTTTTCTTGCATGCAGACCTCCAAATCTACAGAGAAATATCTGTAGTTTTCAAAGATTCCAAATAGTGTCTGTTCTAATATTTCTCCTTTGCCTTTTGGTCTACTACCCGGCAGACTCCTACAATTCAGTAGTTTTAGGAATGTGAGATGTTCTCGATCTCCATTATTTGGAAGAAGTCTCTTGTTAATGTTTCTGAAAATGGCCCAAGATATAGAACTTTTATGTGGGGATTCTAAAAAACGACTCCATCAGTAGGAACTTTTATGTTCCTCAAGGATAGTACAATGCTCTGTTTTGTGGTACGGCTGCATCCCCAAATCATCACACAGTACTTTAGTCAATTCTATTCGGATTGGCTGTAACTATACTTATAATCTAAGAATATTAGGTGATTTATTAACTTTATAACATTGAATACTGGCTAAGTGCATATTTTCTGAGTTCCTCATTCCATCATTGCACGATCACGAAATCATGTAAAATTTTTGAGCATTTTTTGGTTGTTCATTGCAAGGAAAGATTCCCTATATTCCTTATTCAATGCTTGAACCCGTGGGTGCTGTCACCTCAAGCTGACCACTTGAAAAATTCACTGGGGAGTGTTTCATTGAAAAGAGCAGGCCTAATACATGACACACATTCTGTTCAATATTGGTAGATATTTACATTTTCTACCCATGGAAAAAACATAGTTTATGTCACAAAATGGTGGATCTTTCACAGTTGTGACTTCTTCTAAATTTTTTCATTCAAACTGTTTTGTTTTCATCTTCTAAATGCTGGTTTCAAACCATACGAGTGTATGTATCTTCAACTACTTAATAGTTTAAGCTTTGGGGAAGTCCATTAGGAAAACAGATGCTGTGCTGATGGATTGTGGGCACCTGCCTGACCCTATGATTTCCACTGTGTGCAGCCTTATTATCGGATGCTACAAGACTATCTTGTGGATTTTTAGAAAATATATTGGGAACAATTGATAGTTTTTTATGGATATGTGCAAAGTTGAGAACATTTTCCAATTCGGCATCATGAAAATGTCCACTTGCTTACAAAATATGGTTTTCTTCAGTTTATCCTTCCCCTTTTTGGAAGAACTAATGTTTGACTTAAATATAACTATCGAAATGTTGGTATTATATAGGACTTTACAAAAGTTGAATCTTAGTGTATGTGTAATTTCTTTTCCATTTTTTGCATTCAGTCTATTAATTATAACATTATTATGTAATATGGGTGGTGTAGTTTATTCCCTTTTATTACTGAGGGGCTTTGTATGTTTATATTACATGTCTATACAATTAAATATTGATGGATCATTTTCTGAATGTGAAGAATTTTAAGCAAAAGCGAACACTCATTTCAAGATCTTATTAAAGAGCTCCTATATCGCAACCAATGTTTGGTTGTATAATTGTGATTGGAACATTTGAATCAAGGAATCTGCATGTTTTTTATTTGCATTAGCCATGTGTGAGAAATTCACTCATTCAAATTCTTGCCAACACTCATTTGGTCAATCATTTTCACTGTAGATATTTCAGTAAACATATGCTGGTATTTTCGTGCAATTGTTCTTTATATTTCTTTTTTTGTGTGTGGGTACCGGGGGGTCTACCTCAGGACTTCGCGCACCAGGAGGCACCCATGCCGCTGAGCGATATCACAGGCCCCTTTTTCGTATGTGGGTTCCGGGAGTCGAACTCGGGCCCTCATGCTTGCCGGGCAGGTGCTTAAGCCGTTGAGCCATCTCACCAGCCCTCTTTATAGTTCTTGAATGAATACAAAGTTGAAATATTCTTCTATTTGTCTGTTCACTATCAGTAAAATTTTTGTGTCACCCCAAATTGTTTGTCCCATATTGATTTTGTTCTTTATTTATTTTCGAGCTTGCGTACTACTTTGAGTATTCTTCATACAGGTCCCCTTTTTCGGAGAGTTACTCACTTGTCATATGGGTCTTCATAAAGTATCACAGAGTTGGTGTCAGGAAACAGATTAGCCCTGTCACAGTCCTGTCGGACGGAAGTCTGCGTCTTCTGTTGTCAGAACTGCTTCCTCCCTTGGCTTCTCTCCTTGGCTTGGAGACGCCATCTTCTCCCTGTGTCTTCACATATTCCTCCCTCTGTGTGTGTCTGTGTCCTCACCTCCTCTTCTTTCGAGGACATTAGTCCTGTGAGATCAGGACTGCCCTAGCAAGCTTGCTGTATGTTAATCACCTCCTCAAACTTCCCATATTCAAATACAGCTGCATTCTGAATGTCTAGAGGTGAAGACTTCCGTAAGTGAGTTTAGAGGTGAATGCAATTCAGCCACTAATAACCAGTTGAAATTTATGTCTAGCTCCCTGCTTTGCTCTAAAGTCTTTTGGGCATAATCCTAGTTTCTGATGCCATCTTCCTGTCCTTCAAGATAGAAGTCTAAAGTCAACAGGACAGGATGTGCCTGTCCCTTCTGAGGCCTCTCCATGGCTTGCAGGTGGCTGTCACTGCCTCATGTGCCCAAAGGGTTGTTTCTCCAGCCTTCCCTCATATCTCTCGTAAATCCAAATATTGTCTTCTAACAAGGACACTGCACACATTAGATTTGGACCCATCCTAACTGCCCCATTTAATGAAATAACACTTCAAAGAGCACAAGAACAATCGAATCCTTGAGGCAGAGACAAGAGCGTTCACATTGGGTGGAAAATAAGGTGGAAAGAATTCTGACTCCATGACATAGCCCTTCACCTTCTTCTTTATGACATGCTTTTTCTTTTAGTCTTTTTTTAAATTTTTATTTTAAAGAGAAAAAATAGAATAAAATTTCAAAACAACATAATAGGAGGGTAACAATGGTTAATACATTGTGTATTGTTAAGGTTAAATTAGTTACTCAGGGCACAAAATATTGGCATTCAATTGTCCAAACAATCTTAGCACGAACCTTTCTTTTCAATGAACTAAGAGAAATTAGTAGTGTAACTATCTTAGATATATGATATGCTTATGAATAAGGATTCATCGTTTAGGCAATTTTACCCCACTATGTAAATCACTTGATCACATGATCTCAATATTTTAATCATTTTTTGATTCACTTGACTCATCAATATATCCTTTTTCGATATTTTGAGGGGACCTAGAGTAGGTAACATAGTAATCTACACTGATTTCTACTGACCTGTGCAATTGGTTGCAGCAGTAGCCTTCATGTGAGAGTTGGTGTTAAGCCTAAGATCAGGACTTCTCGGTTTGCTGGGGTCCGCCAAGGTGGGTTTTCCATCAAAAGATTCTACACATCTTTCTCTAATGGGTGGAAACTCTCTGATTTTCTACTCCTTGTCCCTGATGTGTTTCGATGTGTGTATCTGCTTTTCCTTGGCTTGGAGGAAGATTTTCCTTGTGCATCTTCTTAAACCACAGAGATAAGAAGTCCCAGACTTCCTCAGATAGAGACCCAAGATTGGCATCCACAGTGTGCAGATTCTCAGGACAGGA
Organism: Erethizon dorsatum; assembly: GCA_028451465.1. Classification (NCBI taxonomy): domain Eukaryota; kingdom Metazoa; phylum Chordata; class Mammalia; order Rodentia; family Erethizontidae; genus Erethizon; species Erethizon dorsatum. The sequence continues at coordinate 3,204,819 of CM051843.1, forward strand.
GCATCACAGAATAGCAATGGCCAGGCAGGAACTTGCTTCCCACTCCCGTCGCTCTGCATATTGCTGCTGCCTTTCCTTCCACCCAAACTCACAAATCTGTAGGAAAATGGCTCCAGTTTTCAAAACTTGCAAGTCTTGCCTGATCTGATACTTGCTGTTTACCTTTTGTCATGAGCTTGTACGTAGTCCCACAATGTGGTTGTTTTAGGAAAGTGAGGTTTTCTCTGTCTCCATCACTTGCGAGGAGTCACTTGCTGGAGACACTGAAGAGGGCCCAGGCTTAGGAGTTTTCTGTAGAGATTCTACAACGGTCACCCAGGACCTGTCAGCAGGAAAGATGCTGGTCCTAAAGAACAGCATGCTACTCTTTGGGGTGGCATAACTGCATTCCCAATTTCAACACCACCATTTTGTGCCTCTCACAGAGCTTTATTCAGTGCTATTCAGATTTGTTCTATGGATGCATTTAATATCCAGAATCATGAATGATTTCATAATTTCATACATTTGATACATACACGATTTTTTTTTTGTGTGTATAGGGCAGAGTGTTCTAAGTTGCTCATTCCTTCTGGAATCATAAAATGAGGTAGTCATTTTATAATTTTGAGCACTTTCTAGGTGTTGGTTGTAAGGGAGGATTTTCTGTTTCTTATTCAATCATTCAACATGTGGGTGCTGTCCACTCAAGCCATTCACTTGAACAATTTCTTTGGGATTGCTTTACTGAAGTAAGGTGAGTCAGCCACATGGAATACAACTGTTCAGTATTGATGCACCATAAGACATGCTATCCATGGAAAATCATAAAATAGTTTTATGTTACAAGATGTCATGTTTTTCGTGGTTGTAGCTTCAAACTCTTTTACTGTGTTCTAATTCCCAGCTTCGAAACACACCAGCATTTCTATTCTGTTCAATTGATTGATCGTTCAAATGATTCCGATGCCAGGAGAACAAGTACTTATCTGATAGGTTTTGGCTCCAGCTGGACCCCTTGATTTCTGTTCAGTGTAATGTTAGCCCTGGACCCTAAAATACCTTCCTCTGGGTGTTTAACTACTATATTCTGGCCATCTAATCCAGCCCTCAAGTGAAATATGTTGAAACTTTTTCATTGTATCGTAGAAGTCACAGTCAAGGCAATGCAGTCCACCTTTTCCCCTCTATCTACACCTCATCCAGGAATTATGCAATTTTTGTTCACAGGATGTATCTCATGTTTTACTGAGGGCCCAGATATTATCAAGGCAGGAAGAATTTGAGTAGATCTCTCCATGAATCACACATTAGGCACTTTCTCCAAACACGCAGAAATGTGCATGTGGAATCAAGTTATTGAATCATTCAGAAAGCTGGGCGCACCAAATCAGGCATCGGATGGGATGGGAAGGAACTCACGAGTCAGAATTCAGTAATGTAGAAGAAAGAAAACACGCATTTGCAAAGAAAAGGTTATTTTATCTTCACGATGACTTCTTTTTGGATTCCACAGAGAAGATGATGTGTGACTATTCCTGATGTCATTATCATCTGTAAGAGAGTAAAAGAAATATTACATTTAACTGAGTGATGATTAAGAACATATTTGTGAGAACATAAAGGAAAGGAAAAATCTATTGGAGGAAGACATAGTGGAAGGGTTGTTGTGTAGAAATAATTTAAAGGCAACCCAAATGTGGGTGGCGATTTGAAGGTTTTATGGGGAAGTATTGCCCAGAATAGTATTAACTTGGAAGGATCCTGTGTTAGCATTTTCTCCCTGTTTCCACACATGTTGTTGTGTTTATTTGCTAGAATTTCTGAAATCACTTAATATGACCAATAATTTTCAGTCAACAAAGACCCTTTCATTTTTTATTAAAAATAAACTGCCCTGCCTCAGAAAAAGCAGCCCTACCTACACATCTGAAGTATTACATAAACAAGGCAAACGTTTCATTTTTTAAAGAAATGCATTACAATAAAAGACACATTGCCACTAATCACCCTCAAAATACACCTGCTCATTTGAACATACTGTCCCATCACTCTTGCCATTTTTTGAAGCAATTCTAAAAGGTTTTTTTTTTTTTTTTGAGTGTGTTTATTTGTGCATTCATGGGTGTGTCAATGTCCTGAATTGATTCGAAATGTTGACTTTTCGTAGTCCGTTAGAATTTGGGAGAGATGCAGAAGGAGAACTTTGTGATATCCAGTGAATAAACTGACTGAGAAGCCGCTCTCATGTTTTTTTTTTTTTTTTTTTGTGGGTACCGGGGGTCGACCTCAGGACCTCGCGCGCCAGCAGGCGCCCGTGTCGCTGAGCGATGTCACCGGCCCCTTTTTCGTATGTGGGTTCCAGGAGTCGAACTCGGGCCCTCACGCTTGCCGGGCAGGCACTTAAGCCGCTGAGCCATCTCACCGGCCCTCTCATGTTTTTATGAGCCTCCCTTTCCTCGGGATGGCAGGCAGCCGCAGCTGAAAGTACACCCAGAATTTCTTCAGGGAGTAGCAAGAACAATGTGATATGAGGTGTATCCCATGGGAGGGTGAAAGGGAATATTTTGAGTGAGATTAACAGCTATGTATTTAATCCTATAATGAATTTGTTTTAAATTTAAATGTTCCCTGTATATTTTACTACCATCTTGTAGTTGGGCCGGGTGTGAGGGTCACATCCCCAAATACAACAATAAGGACCCAGTTTGTCTCACCAAATTTTAGTGATTTTTCTTGAAAAAAATTTTTTTTCTTGTTGATTTTTTTTAAATGTTCCACATTTTAGCACTGTTTGTTGGAGGGGAAATTTTCAGAGCTCCCTACTCAATTCCAGAGTCCTACATCAACATGTATTTTCCTTTCCATCAACTGCGCAGTGACATCCTTTCATTGGAATGTGTTGGTTCCGAGAGGGAAGGTCTGTAGATGATTAAATAATATTTCCCTGGTGGTTACATAATTAGGGTAAAATCTGCAATAAAAGGCCATTGTCTTACATTGACATCTTGCAATGCTGAACATGGTGCCATAATTGTACTCTAAGTGGTTTTAACACTTTAGAGTGATGTATATAATTTTTCATGTGATTTTCTTCTTATGCATTGAGCTATCATCAGAATTATTCCACATCTTCATCTTGGTGACTAATAATGATACTCCTAGGAAACAGGGAAAATCTCTCCAGGGATGACGCCTATGGGAATGAGTGGCAATGAGTATATATAACTTTTAAATGTTGTCATTCGTCCCATTTTACTGTCTTCTTCTAAATTCCAGCCCCAAACTACAGCACCTCATTAAAACTGTTCAACACGTGATGATTCAAAGGTTGCCTGACATCAGTTAGGGAAATAGACTTTCAAAATGTATCTTACCAACCACAAAATCCCTATTGTTTCCATCAAGTGGGACATTTGCAATACATCCTAAAATTGCCTCTAAAATTCTTTTAAAAATCTACACTTGACACAAGCCCTCATCACTTAAGTGACATTTGATTTTTTAAAAATTACTTTCCAAAGTAACAGTCAATTTGATTGTTTTGGACCATATTTTTTTCTCTAACCCAGAATCATTGATGAGTTAGGTATTTGCTCTTAATAAAATTTTTTTATTCTGTTCTCTTGGAGACCCAATATTTTTTGGTAGTTGCATTTAAGTATATATTCGAGCATACTGGGAGTTTGGAAATGTTCTTCAAGGGCAAATATGTATGCTTATGATATCAATTTATTTCATCAGTTAGGAATATGGAAACACCAAACATGTACACATGGAAAGGAAAACCATGAAGCAGTTGCATGATTTCCCAGGAAAGATGAAAGGACAGTTGGAAGGAAAACCTATTTCTCCTTCGTACCGACGATTCTGAAGCCACGGAGATGAAGATATTGCAAATATTTCTACCTAGGTATCATCTGTGTGAAAGTCAAAGGAGAAAATTAATTTATACCTGAGCTGATTGATGTCAGTGATACAATCTTCCTGGGAGTGTAAGGGAAAAGATCAAATCTATTTGTGAGGATTTCTATGGATGGCTTGAAACAAGCAACTCATTTTCCAAAGCTCCATGTGCGTATGGAAATAGAGTGGATGGAATTTCAGAGAGCAGCAGTTTTCCATGACCCTATGTCATGAGGTACATCGACATCTTCTAAGTAACTCCATGGTATCTACGATACTTTTACAACTTTGTGTGAGCTATCACAGAAATGACTTCTGGAAATCTCATTTAGAGTTTTGAAGACTTCACGTGATGCTTTGTTCACACTAAAATTCATGGTGTCTACTTCATTATTTTCAATGTTCCCCCCAAATAAAAAGACTACTCCTTAATATAAATAAGTGTCACTTCTTCCAATGTATAAGCATGTACGTTAATCTGCTGGACCTTTACTACACTTAGAGAAGATTATTTTGCAATTAAATCCTTAGATTCAATATTCTAAGGAAGACTGTCAAGGACAAAACGACAGGGATATGAAATATCTATCTACTCACCCAAGTAATGTGCTTACTTAGTACAGGTGTCTGTGAAAGAGAGGGAAGAGGAAACATTAAGAATAAACAAGCAAGTCATTAGAGTTGTTCAATATTTCTAAAGATTTTTAATTACAGCTTAAATAACAGGAAATTGTGGAAACAAAATTCACCATGCATGACTACGCTGATTTGTCGCTATTACATGTCTATGTCATGATTCTGCATTTCGCCCTGATGTATCTTATGTTTTCCTTGGGGATCCCCTTTTCCTTAGTCAGCTGCACAAACTTCTCCCATTCTCTCTGACGCAGATCATCTCTTTTTTTTCTGCATTTCATGAAAGAAAAAAATATATACATTAGGATTCTGCCTCTTTCTAGGTGTCCCCTGAGCCACAGGAGTCTTTCGCCTGGGAATCTCCAACATCAACAGCCTGCTTCCCCTCCTGCAGGAAATGCTGGACCATCCGTCATCCTCAGACGACACGGTATTATTAGGCGGAATCCATACAACCTACATCTTAATTTTCTGAGTTCTTAATTCTGAAGAACATCAAAAATCCTCTGCCTTGTGAGCACGAGTATCCCGAAGTCTTGTACATTCCCCATAAGTCTTGCAGTGTGTGATATTTGGACTAGCAGATGTGAATCTTTCTGTATTTTAGCTTTTTCATTTTATGCTCATCAACATCCTACAATCACTTCCTCAGTGTTTTGGACTCCTAAATGAATGGGAAGGGGTATGAAGACCTGAACTTCTCATGAGGAGTTTTAGTCCTGCCATTTCTTACTCTCTTTTCCTCTTTGAAGCCATGGTTCAACATCTATTTAGGTGAAATGCAGATCTAATAACTGTAACAGCTCAAATGACCGTATGAGTGGTCCTGAGCCATTAGTCACAGGTCAAGATAGTTGATGTGCCTGAGAATACTGGGTTTGGATAACTCCATCTTGCACAGATTTGATTTAGCAAGCAACAGATTTCCTTCTGTCATTGTTCAAACACTTTTTACAAAACTGTTTGCAATTGAGGTAAGTGTAGCCTTGACTCCAGAAAGGTATCATTGTGTGGAACACAGGGTGTATCATTTGGCAATTGCCTCAAGAAATGTCCTGGATGTGTATCCAGTCTCCAGAAAGCATGTATACAATGCTTAGCAAAGACATTTTATAGGCAACTATAAAAAAAATCCATTTGTTTATTTTCAAGAGAGTCCCATTCAGCATCTTAGACACTATGTGGAGATTCAAATCGCTGGGGTCAGCATATATCTGAAGAGACTTTTTGATACAAAGCAATGCATCAATGCATATGCTTATTTAAAACACACACACACACACACACACACAAGACTTTCAGATTTTACACTGAATATTTACCAAAAGCAAAAGTCAGATGCACCTTCTCTCCTGTGTAATCCATACTGACATATTAATACAGCATAAGGTTGTTGGGTTTATAAATAATTTGGAAGTACTCAATACCTGCAACTATGATAGCATAAAGATATTCAAAACACCATATAATTTCCCCATATCCAAAGACCATGAGGGAGGCAACGATCCCTCTTGGACTTGTTCTCATGTGTAACACACAGGAACACAGCAAACATGGACTCTAGATTGCAAAAATAAGAAATTATCCTGAACTTGTCCTTCAGAGTAAAAGCTTGAAAATTGCCATTGGTTTTTCAAGGTTGAGGAATTCGTTGCAGATATTGTTCTAGAATACTGAGTTCTAGATAAGCAAGTAGACTAGGACAATGAATTTGAGGACATTCCATGTCTCAACTTGCAAAGTCATCCGTAAAGATCATGGACTCACAGTGGATAAGGTAATCATTTTTTACTGTTTAAATACCATGGATACATAAGGTTTGTGTTTTTCATTCCACCTTTAACAGAAAAAAAAAAAAAAAGGAAGACTCCTCATTGCTCATCCATCTTTCTATGCCCCTGTATTTACCCTGTGGGGTATCAACACATCTATGCAATAAAAGTCCTTGGAATGTTCTTAGCTTTGATCACGGTTCCCTTCTTACGGTTTGGTATTTTCATTTTAATAGCATAAGTTTTATCACGCTCCAAAAATTAGGGGCTTCTAGATTCTAGATTCTAGATTCTAGATTCTTCTAGATTCGTTGTGGGGGGTAAGGCTGTGTGCCTGTGGTCTGCATGATGTCTGACAGTGCCATGAATTCTAGGTCCTGCAGGCCAGTAACTCCCACAGCAAATTAGGACAGTCAGACCCAGCCATGTAGCCGCAGGTGGAGTTCAGAAGGGACAAATCCATCTCATGGCCAGGACAGGTTCTTTCAGTCTTGTAATATAAACAATTGCAGTTTTAATGATGTCACTATCTAAAAGATGATTTCTTTTTTTTGTGTGTGGGTACCGGGGGTCGACCTCAGAACCTCGTGCGCCAGCAGGCGCCCGTGCCGCTGAGCGATATCACAGGCCCTTTCTTCGTGTGTGGGTTCCGGGAGTCGAACTCAGGACCTCGCGCTTGCCAGGCAGGCGCTTACGCCACTGAGCCATCTCTCTGGCCCCTAAAAGATGATTTCTATGTCTCCTAACAATATTGCTACTCCTTAAGATAACAAAGTAATCAGGATCTCAGCTAAGTCATTAACTTCCGCTAATTCAGATTACAGTTTTTCAGCGTGAAGATTCACGTAGATCTATAGAGTGATGGATGCACTGAGAGATATAAGACCTATTTTTACCAATGGAAAAATAAATAAGCCTAAATTTATGTGTATTTACAGCAGTGTACAGATTTGAGACTAACCAAACCATTACTGATATTTGAAACATATACTTGACATTTATGTTCATTGCTGCATATTTTAATACTTTTTTGTACTGCACATGGTATATTCCTATTTCTTTTGTTTTTTTTAGCATTATTGTCTTTGCAGTTGAATGTGTTAGGCTTTCAACATGTAATTGAGAAGTAAAGTTCACACCTTAGTCAAAAAAATTTTTAAATACTAATTATAAACATATGTACTTATGCTAGTGTAAGAATTCTCTGAATTTAAAAGATTTGAATAAATTCCCTATCTTATTTTATTTTCTGAGGCCAAATCAGGCTCATTATTCCCTTACCTTATTAATTATAATTTTTTATAATTTTATAATTATAAAATTATATAATTTATAATTACCTTACTAATTATATCCATGTGGCTTTATAATTACATATAATTAAATAATTACATAATTAAAGTTTTGGATATGTAACATTCCCCAGCCCAAATCCACTTTTGTTTCAAATTCTATAATTTGAGCATGACCCAATGAAAACACAACATTCGCTCAGCTGAAAGTGATATTTTGTATTCTGGTTATTTTCTGCACTCTAGTTACTACTTTGTTTTCTGATTCCTGGTTTAAAATGTTACTCAGTCTCCAGGATTGAAATGCTATTGTTTGTGTGGCAAACACTTCTCACCCCTTTACCTGGTACACATGTCTATGACCCTCATTAAAGTGGAAAAATTCAGGGTGAGTGATATAGCTCAGCAGCATAAACACCTGCCTGGCAAGTGAGAGGTCCTTAGTTTGACTCCCAGTACCCGCATGTTAACAAATAAATAAAGAAAGAAATAAATAAAGTGGAAAATCCAGTCAAATATAGACATATATATTTCTCCCCAATATTTAGCATAATATCTCCAATATGCTAGGCATTGGATATTTACTCAGTGCAGGCAATATTCATTGATTGATGGAAATGTATCTTCTGAGTACCTGTCTCAAAGCCTTTTGGTTCTAGCTCTCCATGTTGAATTGGACCTTCAAAGCTCCCTTGTTGCATATATCCTTAATCATGCAAAATGCTGGAGAATCAAACAAACCCTGGGTTTGCAACACAAGAATTACGCTTGTAGAACACATGTTCTTCCTTCTTTTTTGCGGCTATTATGAATGTTATCCAATGAGAGTTGTTCAACCACCAGCCTTCCAAGAAAAACCTGCAGAATATTCTGCAGTCTGCTTCGATACTGGGGTCACAATCAACTCAACGGTGTGATTCCCACAAGAAAGGTCAGGGACTCACATCCCTGAACAACACCTACGTTTTTACCTATAATTTGGCAAGTGACCACATGTCAGAAATCATGTCAGAAATACGCAGTTTTTCTTTATCTTTCTTTTTTTTTTTGCTGTAAGTTCAGGAAAATTTTGCTTATTTCTTATAAAACACAGAGATGATGACTGCACTTTCATATTCACATAAAATGCAAAACATATAAATATTTAGTGGCCCATTTTCACTTCTCTACTTTGTATGCTGCTAGGTAAATGGTGTGTCGATCCTCAGGAAGCTAACAGCGAAAGGTCTCCTCATAAAGAACAATGCCTGTCTTTTCTCTTTTTCGCTAGCAAACTTATTATACTCGTTTATCTGTTTCTGCCAAGAAAGAAAAATAAATCTGAAGATATTGAGCAAATCGACTTCATTTACCCGACAAGGTAAAAGTATATAAAACAAAATTACAACTGACAATCACACAAGAAATATGAAATCGAGAGGTTTTGAAATAAGTAAGCAAATGTCATCCATCACTGTAGAAATTCCAAGCTATCACATTATGGTCTTAGCCTCTTACACATGAAGTTCAATCAGGTGGGAAATGAGGCATTGAAAAACTTGTTTAACTCATATGGAAGTTTGCAGATCAATGTATGAAAGATGTGTAAAATCTGATACATCCATAGAAACACTAACGAGAAACACACACACACATCAGCCTTCCCGTTGTAGCTGTCACGGGTCATTCAATTCAGACAGAAATTTGTGGTCCACAACAATCAGATCTAATACAGGACTGACCTAGCACAAGGGATTGTAATCTTCTCTATAATTTTATTTATTTTTTATTTATTTATTGGTACCGGAAATCGAACTCAGGACCTCATGCTTGCCAGGCAGGTGCTGCACCACTGAGCTAAATCCCTGGCCCTCTCTACTACTTTAGATTGATGTATGTCATTGCTTCCACCAGGAGTCCCCATATCTTCACGAGAGTTGATGTTAAATGTAGCGCCTTGACTTATGAGCCAGTTGGACACTTCTAGTGTACGTCCAAGGGTGAACACCCCAAGAGCTGATCCCTGAAGACTTTAACCACTTTATATTTTAAAGCAATACACATAGATATTAGAAAAGAAAATATAAAAATGTGCTATTTTTACTTCTATGAAAAAAAATTTCACAAGACATAATTAGAGAATAACAATAGTTAATACACTGTGTACCATAATCTTAAATGGATAGCCAAAATATGACTCAGAGGACAAGTCAAAGCCAAAAAAATGAAAAAAAAAGACTGTACTAGGAAAGAGAAAGAAACACATAATAGCACAAAACTTTCTTTTCAATGAAATAGGAGAAACTAGTAGTATAAATGAAACAAATTATCATATATATTGAAATAGTTTGGAAAGAACAGTACACTGATTTTGAGGAATCATTTAATGATCTCCTTACTTTCTATTTCTTTATCTTCCATTTTGATTTTTTTTATGTGTATGTATATATATTTAAAGTTTCTCATATAAAAGAAACTATGTGATATTTAAGTTGTGCATCTGACCCATTTTACTTAATCTCATGTTCTCAAATTGCATCTATTTGCCTACAAATGCTTTAAGTTCAACTTTCTTCATGGCAGAGTAGTACTCCACTGTGTGTTTATACCACATTTTCTTTATCAATTCATGTATTAATGGATGCATACAGTATTTCTAAAATCAAGCTATTAAAAATTGTACTGCAAGAAACATAGTTATGGGCCGGTGAGATGGCTCAGCGGCGTAAGCGCCTGCCTTGCAAGCGCGAGGGCCCGAGTTTGACTCCCGGAACCCACATACGAAAAAGGGGCCGGTGATATCGCTCAGCAGCACGGGTGCCTGTTGGCACACGAGGTCCTGAGGTCGACCCACCGGTACCCACAAAAAAAAAAAAAAGAAACATAGTTATGCATGTATCCCTGTAATATGACAACTTTTACATGTTTGGGAGGATACCTACAAGGGGAATAGCTGGGTCAAATGGAATTTCTATTTTTAATTTTTTTGAGAAATCTTTCCAAACTTTCCATAGTGATTGCACTAGTTTATTATGCCACCAACAATATAGAAGAGTTCATTTCTCCCTACATCTTTGGCAGCTTTTGTCATTATTAAATTTTTGATGATAGACATTCTTTTTGGGGTAAGTTTTTATCTAAATAGAACTTTAATCTGCATTTCTACTATGGCCAGTGATGTGAACATTATTTTTTTATGTATTCAATGGCCACTTGTACTTCTTTTGAGGAGTGTCTATATATTTCAGGTCCCTAGTTTTTGACTGGGTCGTTTATTTGTAGGAATCTATTGTTTTTTATTTCTTCATCTATTCTAGATGATATTCCTCATGCTGAGGAATACTCGCTGACCAGAATTTTTCCCATTCTTTCAGTTCTCTTTACTCTTCTGTTTTTGTTTTTCCTTTCATATGCATCAGCCCTTATCTAATGAGAAGAAAATTTCTATCACTGTTCATTTATTGCCAATGGTGTCATTCAATACACATTTTTTACTTTATCTGGAACTTCAAGTACAGTCCTGTAGATAATTACAGACACCTTACTAAGGAGATCCATGAGTGGGCTGCAACATGCATTCATACAGCAGGTATTTCCCAGAAATACTTATTTCTGCCTGCTATGTATCCCTGCAGCCTCTCCTTGCATACACACCTGCAAATGTACAGAGCAGAGTCTTCAGTTTTCAATTTCTCTGTGTTCTGATATTTTTCCTCTGCCGTCTGGACTAGTCTCTTGTACCGTCCTACAATTCTGTAGTTTTGGGAACGTAAGCTGTCCTCTATTTCCATCCTTCACAAGGATCACTTGCTATTGTTTCTGACCACAGGTCAGGATGTATAATTTATATTTAGCAATTCTAAAAAAGATCACCAAGAATCCATCAACAAGAAATTTTTTCTCAGGGAGAGTCTTCAATATCTGGTGTGGTGTGGCTTAACCCCCAAGTTCAATACCGCAGATGCTGTACCTCTCCTAGAAATTTAATCAGTGCTATTCAGATCGATTCTATGTATGCAAATTATCTCAATTCACTCAATGGTTTATCAGTTGTATACCTTTGAACACATTAGTGTTGATTTTGTAATGGCGACTTTTCTGAGTTCCTCATTTCAAAACGTCCAGAATCATGAAAAGACGTAAAACTTTATAAGTATGAGCACCTTGTGCTAGTTGTTGGTAGTGGAGGATTTCTAGCGTGGGTCATTCAGTCATTCAACGCGTGGGTGCAGTCACCTCAACGTGATCTATTGAACGATTCCTTGGCAGGGTTTCAGCAGGAGAGTGCAACCTTTCTACATGACACAGAATTTGTTCAGTATTGGCAGACAATCGAGAAATCCACAGAAAAACCATAGTTTTATGAGCACCCACTGGACATTCTGATTTCCATCAAATCCACAGCTCAGGTGGCATCTGGTAAAATATTTCTCAGTGTGGCCCTTATTTTCTTCTCTATTCACAACACATCCAGGAACTATGCAATTACTCTTACAAGGATGCATGTCCTATTTTATTTTATTTATTTTTATTTTATTTATTTATTTATTTATTTATTTATTTATTTATTTTCATGTCCTATTTTATTGAGGAACTAGATTTTTTCAAGGAAGGTAAAATTTGGGCAGATATCCCTGTGCATTGCACATTAGGAATTTTATTTAAACACACATGAAAATGCATGCAAAATCTATTTATTAAATCTTTCCAGAAGCCAGTAACACCGAGTCAGCTACTGCATGGGATGGGCAAGAAAGGTATGAGACAGGGTTCATGGTCTTACTGGAAAGAATTCATGGATTTTGAAAGAAAAAGTAATTTTATCTTCAGGATGATTTTTTGATGCCACAGAGAAGATGATGTGTAAAACATCCTGATGCCATTAACATCTGTAAGATATTAAAACAGGTATTAAATTTATCCAAGTGCATATTAATCAGATGTTGGTGAGAGAGTAAAGAGAAATTATGAAACCTATTACTGGAGGAAATATTGGCAGGACTGATATCCACAAATCATTTCACAGAAGCTCATCGGTGAGGGCATATTTGAGGTTTATTTTTTTTTAAAGGGGTATTTGAGGTTTTAAAGGAAGATATTTATATTTTCTTCACTTGAAGTTATAATATATTTAGCCAGTGGTACTTAATACCCACCAGAATCACCAGTTTTATCTCTGTCTTTCTGTACCCCACAAATTCCCTTATCCATCTTTCCAAATTATAGAAGCCCACACTTTACAATGGTTCAATGTTATTTTTTTCTATTTTAAACAGATACACTAATCTAAAATACAGAATTTGGCACAATTCAAATTGAAATCTATAATAATGAGTACCTATGTCAAATACACAAGATAAATTGTCTTAGTCAAGCAAGTTTCAAATGGTTACATTTCTACTCACCAACGCAATGTCCCGTAGAGTTATATGACACGTGTCTGTAAAAGAGAGAAGAGGAAAAAAAACAAAAGGAGATTTCAGTGCCTCAATATTTCAGTATATTTTCAGTAACAGCTTAAATAAGAGAAACTTTAGTGAACAGATAATCTGAACAAGGAGCTCAAAATTTCTTTTCTTTCCATGCAAATTTTTATGGTACTGGAAGCAGGGCAGTGACTGTATCTCTTTTGCAGACATATCTGATATTTTCCTTTGGGATCCCCTTTTCCTCAGTCAGGTGCAAAAACTCCTCCAGTTCTCCCTCACTCAGGCTGTCTCCTTTCCCTGCATTTCATGGAAGATAAGGCAGGGCTGGCTTTGGATGCTGGCTGATTCCTGAGGTGTCCCCTGGTCACCCTGTGGTGTCACCCGGGAAACCCCACCAGCTCCACCCGCCCTCTTCTCCAGTCAGCAATGTGCTTCCGACAGGTTGTTCTCAAATAATATGGGGGCATTTGATGGGGTCCAGACACCGCACCTCAACCGCTTTCCAGTTCTTCATCTACTGAGCACAGTAAAGTTCATTCCTTCCGTGAACCTCAGCATCCTCAAATATTTCAACATCTCCAGAACTTCTCCAGGGCATGGTGACTGGGCCTTGGACATGGGAATCTTTCCTTTCTTGCTGTCTCTACACTCCAGAACCCATTGCTTGCATTTCATTGCACAATTAAATGTGCAGAGGTAATGAGGTGAAAGTCTGAACGAGCATGATCAGCCCTGCCATCTCTGCAGTGTGAGAACTGCAATGAAACAAAAAACCAAAACCTTTCCTTCTTTGGTGAAAAAGCCTTCCAGCTTCAAGTAGCTGACTTGTGCATCTAAGGTAAGAAAGGTTCGCGTGCATCCACACAAGGTCCTGCGGATGTGACCGCAAGTCACATGGGCTGATACTCTGAGATCACTATGTTGAGATGAATAGCCTTGACTCCTAGAAGGAAGTCAGGTGCTGAATTCAAGTTTTACATCTCTCTTTCCAAGGAGACACAGTCTAAATCGACTTTGACGCACTTGCCGGCTTCCCCATGGACCAGCGAGAATGCATGGTGGATCTCTGCAATAAACGTAGGGGATTTGTTTAGGAATGTCATTTGCCCCTACCCTATAGCGATGAACTTCTCTATTGTCAACTGACAACATTACAGGAGCTGAGCTTCAATCAAGGTGATGAGAACATTCTTATGTGCAATTAACACCAAATAATGCATTTGCTTTATGCCTAAAAAAAAAAAGATGAAATCAAGACATTTTGCAGTACATATACTCAGATGTGACACTTACCAAGAGCAAAAATCAGATGAGTTTTCTCAGCATCTTTTACAGCATAAAGGAACAGGGACCATATGAAATTCTAAAGCATTGCTACCTGCACCTATGATAGCAAGTGATATGTGGAAATGTCAACCTGAATAATATTTTTGTCTTTGATGTGTTTTAATGTCACATGCTGTTCCACATCCTACCTGTTGTAATGATCTCTGTTTCCGTAACATTCCTCTGTAGTTGTTGCAATCCATTCCAAGAGTTACTGAGATGGGGAGGCATTTTCACATCCCTACCATGAGGCGGAAAGATTTCCTGACTTTCAAGATTATTTGACCATTAATGGAAAAAAGGTTGTTTCACTATCACGATATTGTCGTGTCCCTAAACGTAGGTACACAAAACAGTAGGGTTGCAGCCTTCTCCAAATGGCTCACAATAACTCAGCATTAAATTTTCAGGATGTTTTTGGTATAATGTGTCACGCACAGCCAAAATTAACACAAAGCTAGGGAACATGCACGCAGTGTGTGATTATGAATACATCCCAGTGACGCTGTCCACATGTCACATGCATGCGGCCATTTGTCCAATCCCTGGTTTCTCTACCAATAAAATTTCATAAAGAACATGTGTTATTTATACAAAATGGATTACTGCCCTGCCAAAAATGAAGGATAAATGTGATTTTTTGTAGGAAAATTGATGCATCACGAGGCCATTATGTTAAGTGAAATATACGAGTGTCACTTTATTTCCATTATATGAAAAATCCAAAGTAAAATTAAGAAGCAAAATAAAGTAGAGATGGTAACTAACAAGGAAGTAAACAATTTGGAGATGGAAAGGCTATGAAGAGATGGAGGGAGGCCAAGTGAGAGGAGAGAAATGGGCTGAAAAATTGAATTAAGTTGTCTTACTGTCATGTACCAATTCCACACCCAGAATGTAAATATTATGTACTGCATACATTAACAAAACAAACAAACAAACAAAGGAAGGAAGGAAGTCAAAGGATGCATGGAAGGGGAGAAAATTAAAGGATAAGGGATGATAAAAAGGGAACTAGGGGCCAGTGCCTCAGTGGCATAAGCATCTGCCTGGCATGCGCCAGGCCCTGAGTTCGACTCCTAGTACCTGCATATATATATATATATATATATATATATATATATATATATATAAAAGAAAAAAGGAATTGGGATGTGCTCTGTCCATGCACGCATGCCACACAAACATTATGTGCTAGAAACATGGACTAATAAAATTTTAAAAACTAAAAATTAAGTAAATATTTCATAACTAAATCATACTGTGATTAAATTTCTCACATAATTGAATTTATCAATTCATAGCTAAATAGGTCATAAAAAATAAGTAGTAATGAGGATACTAGGAAATGGTGGACTTGTACGTCATTTTGTAACAATGCAGATTGTGTTACTGTTACTAAAAATAAATCGTTAAAACTCTACTTGGATTAAGAATTAAATATGACATGATATGTTTACATGGAACATAATATTTAGCATTTGATAGCATCTTATTACAAGATTGGTGTTGGGAAATCATCACCATATTTTAATTACACACACAATATAGTATTATCCTTTCTGATTCTAGTATTGTGCTTAGATTACACACAATTTGGTGAGCAAATATTTGCTGCTATTAAATATTCTCCCACTGTTCTTCAGGATTTGATTAAGCGGATCATATCTCTTACATGGTTTCTGATAAACAACTCTTAACTTTACATGGTTTATGGAGTGAAAGGCAAATTTACTCATGTTGAAAAAAGATAAACATTTTGAAAATATTGATAGATTCTCAGCAGCTTCAATCACTTTCCCAAACATGAAGCCCATAGAAAATGTTTATTTTTGGACTTGTCCGAGATTTCACCTAAACTAAAATGTCAAATTTGCTTCAGACAAAATAGCAATAGAAATTTTCCTGAACATGTTGCCCAAAGAGAGTGCTTGAAAATTTTTGAGCACTCTTTTTCTGGTTGCACTTGCAATTAATAGTAAAAAATGATCTGGAATACTGGGTATCAAGATAGATGAGACCCACCTACGACCATTAATTTGAGCACCTTCCACTCTTTAGGTGATGCGATTATTTTTGTAGATCATGTACTCATGCTCTGTATTGTAAATATTATTTTAGTCTTTTGTTCCCTCTTCAAAATGAATTTCGCATTATCTGTGCAGCCTTAAACACACAGAAAATGCAACACTACTAATTTCTCATTCATTGCACCAAGCTCCTGTGTTTGCACTGGGATTATTCAACAGACCTAGAGTGTGTGAAGCGCTCAGCACACTAGACATTTCCACGTCTGCCATCTTGGTTTCCTCTGTGTCATTTGGTACGTTTATTTTCTATTACCTGGTTTTCCAGCTCGGCTCATGGTGACTTAGCAATGGGTGATCCATTGTGGGGCAAGGACAGCTGTATTGGGCATTGCAGGACATTTGCCAGCAGCCACGATTCCTGTCTACTAGATGCCGGTTGTTCCAACTCCAACTGGATGAAACCCAAAATGTGTACAGAATTCACACGGGACGTGGGCACAGGTGGGGTTAGAAAGGGAAAATTTCTCCCCATTTTGAGGATGGACGCTCTTTTGCTTTGATATGAACGATTGCACACTTACTTATTTTTCAAAGTCGTAAAACTCATTTCTCTACCTTTCCTGTAAATGCTGCTGTTATTGACCTGAAGTTCTCAGTATCTAAGCAACTCTCCAACTTCGTTCTGTTCAATAACAATTATTAAGCAGGAAGATTTGAACAGATTTAGGTCAGAATTAAGAGAGATATAGACATTAGGGTGGGAAAACCTGCACCTAGATGCAAGCATTCATACCGATATTTATACCTCTATATGCATTTCAGCATTACTGATATCCGAAACTCATAGCTGATGTTCAATTTCTTGTTTATTTAATAGTATGCTGTTCTCCACATGATAAATTATTTTCTTCTATGGTTTGCTACACCAATTTTACAAATGAGCATATTGAAACTTCAGCTAGTACCAGAGAAGTTATTTCCGATCTTTAGTGTAAATATTGAAAAGAGTAATTCCCTACAACCTCATACCTACTTATTAATATGCTAAAATTCTCTTAATATTTTTACTGAAGACATGCTTTACTATCAAGTGTTGGGGGATCGATACTAAGACAGATATCAAATATATCCTTCCCTTTTTGAATACATACACACAAACACTTATGTCACAAATTTAATATAAAACCAATGTTTTAGACACATAAAATCATGCAGCATGATGTCTTAATTTTTTCCCCTTCTAAATCTTTCAATCATCTTCCTACATATTGAATGTCTAAATGTGTATTTATACACAGTGCAGTACTACTCTGCCATAAAGAACAATAAATTTGAATAATTTTTAGGAAAATGGATGCAACGTAGTATCATAATGCTAAATGAAATAAATCAGAAACAGGAAGGGTAATATGTCATGGTTTATCTTACATGACAAACACAAAATATAAATAGGTTCCACCTAGCTATGAACACCATATTTGAAATAAAGTTCAGAGATACCATGTCTTGTAAATTTGAGACCTGACTGTGTATCACAGAAGTCTACATTTTTTTGTTTGTTTGTTTAAGTTGAGGTAAATTTTGCTTACTTGGTAAACCAACTCGTGAAGACCATACCACACCCTTCCCAACAAGTAATATCATGGAATAAAAATCTTAGTTCCCCAAGTTCACCAACCTTCTCTACATGGTCTCCTCCTTTGTAGTTGGTGAACCAAGGCCCTGTAAGCTAAAAAGGAAAATTCCCATTGGAATGCATGGAGGAGTTATTTTCTCTTCAACATTAGCAAAATTACAATGATTCTATCCAATTTGCAAAGAAGAAAAATTAAATCTCCTGTTCATGAAGAAGGTAGGGTTCTATTCCCTTCAGGATGTGATAAAATAAGATAAAATAATGACTCAAATTCAGATGTAAGGGCCGGTGAGATGGCTCAGTGGCATAAGCGCCTGCCTGGCAAGCACGAGGGCCCGAGTTCAACTCCTGGATCCCACATACGAAAAATGGGCCGGTGATATCGCTCAGCCGCACAGGCGCCTGCTGGCATGCGAGGTCCTGAGGTCGACCCCTGGTACCCACAAAAAAAAAAAAAATTTCAGATGTAAAAGGTTTGAGAGGTTTTAGGAAATAGCTGAGAGCATGGTATCAAGTTTTGTGGAAATTCTAAATTAGTTTGTTCTTTGCACCTAGAGACAAATCTGAGGGAAACATGGAGGGTTGGGGTGTAGAAGTATTATTTCATAAAATTGGAGATACGTTGTCCTACATACTTGTAAGTCTGGACGTTCACATATAAACTAGAGAAGAGAGTGCACACACTAACACTCGTGCATGCACACAGAGCACACACGTGAAAAGGCCTCCCTCTGATGACTGAATTTGCAGTTCCTGCAAGGGTTCGAGCTCAGGTGCAGAATCCCAGGCAGTGCCAGTCACTCCCAGCACAGGAGCCAGCATGTGCGTCATGGGGACCGTAGTCTCCTTTCTCTGCAGAAGTTCAAAGCCTGTAGGTCTAAGGGAATCAAAACTGAAGGCACTTTTGTGCTATCTGTCTGCTGGGGAGACACATCAGAAACCAATGGCTGCTCATCTTATGACCTTAAGCTCTCTCCAAACATCCTTATGGGCAGAGAGAGTCTGTCACTTTTCTAGCCGGATTAGTGCTAAGTGAGGCCTCAGTTTGGCTGGGTCTGTGCCTTTCCAGTTCTTTGAGAAAGGACAAGTCCACAGGCAATATCCCCCAGACATTGTGCTGGCTAAGCTTTACTGTGCACTTGGTGGCCTTGGGAGGTTCCCAGGGGATTTGTAAAGCATCCTTCTAGATGCTCTGCTTGGTCATGGAAACACGACTTTGGGGGACTCTCTGAGGTCCCCTTCCCTCAGGCACTGTTTCCCTCTGGGCTTCCTGATGACCATGAAGGGAGCAACATTTCTCCACCACAGACTTTGGTCCTGATGGTCCCATTTCAAAGGCAGCTGACTGTGGACTGAAGTCCTTGGACCCACGAGCCATATTAATTCTCCTTCTTTAACTGGACGGCGCTGTGTCGTCCCAGGGACAGGCAAGCTGAGCAATACAAGCAGCAGGATCGGTTTTCTGTTGTGTCCTGAGTTCAGAAATGGAGGACAAAATACAAGACAGGCATCTCCAACGCCTGTGTCATTTTACTGACATTAAGTGTAATGTGACTTCAAAATAGCAAGGTGGTACTCTCTACTTTCAGAGCAAAAATATCATATTTATGCCATGAAACAGTGGTATCAATGTGCCCCTCATAGTAATTTGTGTGTTAATGAACAAAACCATTTCTGACAACAGAATTTCCCATTTCTCAGTGTACTAAGGAGTCTTTGTCCTACCAAAGTTTTTCTGGTCATAGCTGGGCAGTCAAGCTGATAATAATTATTTCAAATCTCATGTTTTATGAAGCTTAGTCCTATATTCTATTCCTTGATGTTGTGATTTTTACTATTTGAATCCATTTTCTTGTACTTTATTCAACCTGAATGATAAGATCCAGTGGAAATTTCCATTGAAATAATGCAAGGTCACAACATTTGTTTTGAGGTTTATGCCTGTCCTAAAAGTGAGAAGAAATTTTAATGGAAAGACAACAAAAAGAGCATAAGGGTAATGATTCAGAGTATTAAAATAAAGATAAACATTGAGGTGATCCTCTATCTTTAAATTTCATTTTGTTACAGGATTGAATGAATTTCTTTTTTTGTGTGTGGCAGGAATCGAATTCAGGACCTTGCGTTTTCCAGGTAAGTGTTTGTGCTGCTGAGCTAGATCCCTGGCCCTGAATGATTTTTTTTTTATTTAAATCTTTTTTCTCTTTTTATGTTAGATAAAAGATAAAAATAACAATGAAACAGAGTTTCAAAACAGGTTATTAGGACAGTTATAATAATTACAACATTGTGTATGTTTGTGTTCATAGTAGTTATTCAGAGTACAAGCTATAGGCATGATATCTTGTCCAAACAATATTAGCACAGACCTTTCTTTTCAATGAACTAGGAGAAATTAGCTGTATAACTATCTTAAATACCTGTGTATACATATGTACTTTTTTTCTTTCTCCCTTTCTTCCTCTCCCCTTTCCTCCATCACAATTTGTCTTTTCTTTTGAACAGTTTCTTCCTAATTCACAGCATCTATTGTACATTTTGGATCTTATTTGTCTTATTTACTCATTCAGTTTCTCACACTAGTGAGACAATACAATGTTTACACATATGGGTCTGATTTATTTCACTTATGAGTATGTTCTCAAGTTGCATCCATTTACCTATAAAAGCCTTGAGTTTATCCTTCTTTGTAGCTAAATAGTACTTCATTGTATAAAAATACCACATCTTTTTATCCATTCCTCAGTTGAGGGACATTTGGGTCATTTCCATGTTCTAGCTATTACAAATGGTGCTGCTACAAACATGGGTGCACATATATCTCTGTGGTATGATGTGTTTTAATTCTTCTGGGGAAATGCCCAGAAGGGGTATAGCTGGGTCAAATGGGGTCTCTAATTCCAGTTTTTTGAGGAATCTCCATAGTGATTTCCACAGTGGCTGCACCAGTCTACACTCCCACCAACAGTGGAGAAGGGTTCCTTTTTCCCCACGGCCCCGCCAGCATCTGTTATTGGTTGATTTCTTTTTTTTTTTTTTTTTTTTTTGTGGGTACCGGGGGGTCGACCTCAGGACCTCGCGCGCCAACAGGCACCCGTGCCGCTGAGCGATATCACCGGCCCCTTTTCCGTATGTGGGATCCGGGAGTCGAATTCGGGCCCTCGCGCTTGCAAGGCAGGCGCTTATGCCGCTGAGCCATCTCACCGGCCCTGGTTGATTTCTTGATGATAACCATTCTTTCTGGGGTGAGATGGAATCTCAGTGTTGTTTTAATTTGCATGTCTTAAATGCCCAATGATGTTGAACATTTTTCATGTATTTATTTGCCATTTGTATTTCTTTGAATTTAGGGAGTCTGATTTTTTTTTTTTCAATTCTTTATATGTTCCAGATAGAAGTCCTTTGTCTGAGGGACAACTGGCTATAATTTTTTTGCAATTTGTAGGTTGTCTTTTCACTCTGTTGGTGATTTCTTCTATTGTACAAAAGCTTTTTAATAAGATGAGATCCCATTTGTTGATGCTTTGTAATATTTCCCTTACAGTCTTAATTTTGTTCATGAAGTCTCTGCCTACCCCTATGTCTTTGAGATTTCTACCTATTTTCTCTTCCAGTAAATTTAGTGCTTCTATTTTAATATTTAGGACTTTAATGCATTTTTACTTTAGTTCAGTGCATGGTGATAGACACTGGTTTAGTTTTAGTCTTTGGCATGTGGGAAGCCAGTTTTTCCACTACTATTTATTTCCTAGTACAATATATGAAAACTGTTTATTTTTGCTATTCTAGGTCTCTTCTGGTTCCAAATGAATTTTAGGAGTGTTTTCTCTAGATCTGTGAGGTATGCTGATGGTATTTTGATCAAGATTGCATTAAATCTGCATAGCAGTTTTGGGAGTATGGCCATTTTCACTATATTGGTTCTTCCTATCCATGAGCAGGGGATATCTTTCTATTTTCTGATACCCTCTTGGATCTCCCTTTTTAGGGTACTGTAATTTTCACTGCACAGATCTTTTACATCATTTGTTAGATTGATTCCTAAGAATTTCATTTTTTTTGGATGCTATTGTGAAGGGTATGCTTTCCCTAATTTCTCTCTCTGTGAGTTTGTCGCTTGTGTACAGGAATGCTATTGATTTTTGAGTATTGACTTGGTGTCCCGCTACACTGCTGCATTTGGATATTAAATATAAAAGTTTTTTGGTGGAGTTTTTGGGGTCTTTTATGTAGAGTATCATGTCATCTAGAAGCAAGTCAGGGGGCATCACTATCACAGAACTGAAATAATACTACAAAGCTACTGTGATAATGACAGCATAGAATTGGCATAAAACAGGCCTGAGGATCAGTGGAACAGATTAGAAGTTGCAGACACAACTCCAAACACACTCAACCACCTGAGGTGCTTTCCTGAGGTCCAGTTTGCATTTTATGAGAAGCTGGTCTCAAAGGTTATTTATTTTATTTTTTTTTTTTTTGTGGGTACCGGGGGTTGACCTCAGGACCTCACGCGCCAGCAGGCGCCCATGTCGCTAAGCGATATCACCAGCCCTTTCTTCGTATGTGGGTTCTGGGAATCGAACTCGGCCCTTCCGCTTGCCAGGCAGGTGCTTATGCCGCTGAGCCATCTCACCTGCCCCCTCTATGGGTTTTTCCCCAAAATAGCATTTGGTGAGGTCACGACTTTCCAGAATTGCAAAATACAAATTCCTCAAGGAAAAACTAATTGTCAGAAGGCAGAGAAACAAACTAAACCAGATTTACTGTTAATGATGCAATAAAAATAGCGACAAGAATAATGCAGTCCCAAACAAATTTGGGTTATTTCTGTCGTTAATTAGTAATAACAATAAGGACTTTGTTTAAGATTTGATTATATTTTGATGGCTCTTCTGTAAACATCTTACTGCTATTTGTATCTATAAGACACAGAAAGAAGTATCTTTCCTAGGTAGTGTGCTTTAATTTCAAAAACCGGTAAACAAAACAAAACAAAACAGCCAAAGAACATCTTGTCTAGAGCACCTGTTACAAATTGGATTATGTCCTTCTCTGAATCATACGTTGAAATTTTAACTCACATTCCCTGAGACTAACTTATTTGGAAGACACGTCATTGCAGATATAATTGGTCAAAACATATATCTCGTCCAGTATAACTCCAAATAAAGAGGGGAGATTAGGAGACAGACACATATACAGGGAGAACCCCATGTGAAGATGAAGACAGAGGTTGTGGTACTTATATGCACATGCCAAATTTTCAAGCGTGTGTGTATGGTAATTTCCACTTATTTTTGTGATCTATTCATCCTAAATTGTAGATTGTTTTAAAGCACAGTGGACGTGCATTAGCGGCATTTCCAAATGCCGGAAGGAAACAATCCTTTCTAGGTTAATCAACTTTTCTCCATATCCCCCACCCTTTTAGAAAATGAAAATGGTCTAATTAACATGAGACAAATTGCATACACATAATGATGGAAATTTGGTAGGTTTGGATTTATGTATATACTGGTGAAGCCGCCACGGCCATGAACATACGTATCATCACCCCAGTCTCCAGTCCCTTCTCCTTCCTCTCCGGCACACTCACTTTCCGGTCGTAGACAAATAGGTAATGATCTGCTCTGTGTTACACTATTTTTTTTTTTTTTTTGTGGGTACCAGGGGTGAAACTCAGGACCTCGCGCACCAGCAGGCGCCCGTGCCCCTGAGCGATATTACCTGCCCTTTCTCCGTATGTGGGTTCCGGGAGTCGAACTCGGGACCTCGCGCTTGCCAGGCAGGCACTTATGCCACTGAGCCATCCCACCGGCCCTCTGTTACACTTTTAAAAATTTTATATAAACTGAATCAATATATTTTTATTGTTGCTGTTCTGGCTTCTTTCATTTAACATAAATATGGGGAGACCCATCCTTTTTTTTGTGCCTAACAATAATTTATTCCTTCTAGGTTAGAAAGGAATGAATAAAGCTATCTTCATTTGCAGGAGAAAATATCAGCTGGTTATAAAGTAGCACGGAATACAGATTAACAAGTGAGTTTACGGAGATAATAGAATGTTCAGAAACCAACTTTTTCTATATTCTAGCAAGAAAAAGTGGAAATTAAAATTAAAAACATCATTTATAATAAAGTTATGAAATACTTAGTGGCAAATATTAAAAAATGTATAAAACCTATGTAAGGAAACTAAAGACACAGCTGAGATAAAAACAAAAAGAGAGAGATACACCATATGTACACTTCAGAAGATTCACTATTTTTAAGATATCGATTTTTCCCAAATAGGTCTGATTCCGCTCAATATCTCTAACATGATTCCACTCAATAAGATGATTCTAAAAGTCACATGGAAATTCAAAAGTTTCAGAAAAGTCGAACCACTGCAATAAAATGTTGGAGAACTAATACTACCTGAGTTCAAAATATTAAAAAATGATAGTAATTTAAATAGTACAATACTGATATAAGATATACAAGTAAATCAATGAAAGAGAAGAGTCCAGAAATAATCATTCAAATTTATGGGCAAACATATTTTGATAAAGATGCAAAGATGCTAAAATTTAGTAGAGTAAGGATAATCTTTTCAAATAAATGATATTAGAACATTTGAATGACCATAGACAAAAAAAATCACATCCAATTCCTACATTATATTTAAAAATGTTAACTGAAAATGGGTTAGAGACCTAAATGTAAACCTCAAGACCATAAGATTTCAAAAGGAAAATATGGTATAAATCTGTAAGGACTCGAGTTAAGCAAAGATATCTTAGCTGTTACATCAAGAGTATGATTTAGTAAAAAAAATAAATGAAGTTGAACCAGAATTAAATTTTTTTTTTTTTTTTGTGGGTGCCGGGGGTCGACCTCAGGACCTCGCGCGCCAACAGGCGCCCGTGCCGCTGAGCGATATCACCGGCCCCTTTTTCATATGTGGGATCCGGGAGTCGAACTCGGGCCCTCGTGCTTGCAAGGCAGGCACTTATGCCGCTGAGCCATCTCACCGGCCCCATAGAATTAAAATATTTTACTCCTCAAAATACACTATTAAATAACTGAAGAAAATGTTGAGAAAGCATTTTCTACTTATACTCTATAAAACAACTCTGCAAAAATATAAAAAGGAATAAACTAATAATACATGTTATGTAGTGAATGAATCTCAAAGTGATTTTGCTGAGCAAAAAAAAAAAAGAAAAAAGAAGAAAAAAAGAGTACACATTATATCAACAAACTTATATAAAAATTTAACAAAAGCAAACCAAAGGGGCTGGTGAGATGGCTCAGAGGCATAAGCCCCTGCCCGGCAAGCATGAGGTCCCGAGTTCAACTCCCGGAACCCACATACGAAAAAAGGGCCGGTGATATCGCTCAGCGGCACTGGCGCCTGCTGGCACATGAGGTCCTGAGGTCGACCCTGGTACCCCCCCCACACACACACACACAATGCAAACCAAAGTATGGCAGCAGAATTCAGGTCAATGGTTGCAGATGGGAGCGATTCCCAAGGGGACAGGAGAGAATTCATGACTGATGGCTATGTTCATTGTGTGGCGATCATCTAACCGTGCACACACTTTCAAAACACAAAATGAGAAAGTTTCAATAAATATCGCTTATTGTATGCCTAGTAGGCCTCCCAGTAAAGTGACTGGAATACCAAAATCAGTAATCAAAACAACAATGAAACAGACCACAAGCACGGAGCTAAGAGGGCCAGAAACTGTGGTCTTCATTACTTAAGTCCCCAAGTAAAAACTCTACTGAAAGCTGCAGGAAGTCAGAATAGTGGCTTTTGGGGGGTGAGGGGGAGATTTGAAAGAGCAGGTGGGATCCCACCTCTAGCCACATTTTCTGTGCTTGATCAGTGCAGTGGTTACAAATGGAAAAGCAGATAGGATGTTTAACGGACTGTGCTAGCAGCTTAGTGCTACTGCCATTAGTACCTGGAATACTTTATATAAAGCAGTGGTTTTATGTGTGTGTGTCTTATTTTCTGCTCACACTTTTTCAGGTTTCAGCCTGTGTTTCATAGACTGCACTGCTTGTGTGCAGTGGTGAAACAGCTCGTTTTGAGCACATAGTGGAGCCAAGATGTTCATAGAATCACTTGGTTGTGAAATAAAGATAGGAGGGAGGGAGAGAGAGAAGGAGGAAGAAGGAAGGAAAGAAGGAAAGCAGGAAGGGCGGCAGGGAGGGAAGACAGATTCAGTGTTTTATTCCCAGGTTTTGGGACAAAATACTCAACCCCCCACAACTTAAAAGAAGGAGAAGTTCATTTTCGCACACAGTTTGTGGTTGCAGTATATAGGCACTTCTTCCCAAGGCAGAGCAACATGGCAGAAAGGCCAGGGAGGAGAGCTGCTCACCTCATGGGACACAGGGAGAGAAACTTTGCTAGGCAGTGCCCCCTGTGCCCCATTTCCTCACAGCAAGTCAGCTATAAGCCTCTATATGAGGATAAGGGCTTTTGGGGATCATCTAGAGATGAATCATAGTAGACAGAGGGTTGGGGGTGGAACAGAGAGGAAGAAAGAGGAGTGGAGGAGAGGAAAGAGGGTAAAGAAAGCAGAAAGAAGGAACAAGGGGCTGGGGGTCCCAGTACTCTTTTAATGCCACACCCTCAATGCCCAGC
The DNA here is from genome assembly GCA_028451465.1 of Erethizon dorsatum. Classification (NCBI taxonomy): domain Eukaryota; kingdom Metazoa; phylum Chordata; class Mammalia; order Rodentia; family Erethizontidae; genus Erethizon; species Erethizon dorsatum. The sequence continues at coordinate 3,231,457 of CM051843.1, forward strand.
AGTACTGCCCCACCAAGCCCCACCTCTTAAAATCCCCATCAGGTCCTAGTAATGCTACGCTCATAAATAAACATTTGGGTGGTGTTTCAGATCCAAACTATAGCAAAGATGAATAAATAAGTAAATAAGAGAAACTTTTAGAAATGGTGAGATACATCACAATAGAATAGAGCACAACAGACTGTATTTTCCAAGTTATTTTCCATGACATATTGCTTCCTATCTGTTCTCTATTTCCTTGGAGAATATGATGCAATTAGCATTTTAGAGGCTCTGAGGAGTTCGGAATATCGGAGCTTGCTTGACTTTGTTTTAAACCAGTGTTGCCAGGACTTATTGGACCACTGAAACACTTTTTCTGTTATTTAACACTTTCAAGCATCTGACAGAACAAGTGTTCCGAGGGGATATATTTGAGGAAGCACTAAACAAGCCAATTAAAAATATCCTGTTTCAAATCGATGGAGGATTAGTGAGGTTAATTGTTGCTGTCAGAGGTTACACTGCTAGTAAAAGGCAGAGGCTAGATGGCGAATGCCCAGCTCTCTGACCAAATGGTCATTCCTTCTCCCTCTCTATCTACCTGCTCAGGCCCTCCGTTTTCCCATCTATAGAATGGGGAGATGAAAATATTCAGACTGTGGGATACCAACTGGTACATTACATTATCCTTCTGTGTTTTGGGTTCTGTCTCAGCCACTTTTCTCTTTGCTGGGACAGAATACCTGACACCTACAGTTTGCAAGAGGGGAGGTTTATTTTGGCTCAGGTGTTTTAGAGGTTTTGGTCCATGGTTGGCTGGCTTAAGCAAAAACTGTGTGCTAGAGGAGTTTGCCAGGGAAGACAGGTGCTCATGCCATGGTGGCCAGGAAGCAGAGAGAGAAGGGAGGAGCTGGGGAGGGAGATAAACCCTTCAAGGCCACGCCCCTAGTGACCAGGTCACACCCCCAGGGACCAGATAATAAAAGATGCTTTAAAAAAGTTGCCCCTTCTTTTGGCTTTTGAGTAGTCTGTTATCAGAGATCAGCTGTCACTGCTCTAATTTGGATTTCTGTCGATAAATGCCTTTAGGCCAGGTACACTGAATAAATGTATTGTCACTCATTAAATGTTCTACCTCACCTGTCCAGCTTTGAAAAGTGAAACTCGAATTAGAGTATTCAAAATACTTATCAGTAAGGAAATCAAACTTCTTTTATGACGAAATGTGCCTGATGATCATACTATAAACGAGTTTCTAAAAATATTTTTTAAGCTTTTTGAAAGAGCTAAAAGGATACTATTGTGATGCCTGTTTGCACACTGGGAAAACAAATTCTAGAATATTCAATCAACTACCAAAACTCTGGGCTTATTGAGTCATGGGACCACTGTTGAAATCAGATCTGCCCCATGAGCCTCTCTGTCGCTGTGAGCACTTCTTTATGGTTAAAATGTGTTCATGGACCAGGGATCTGTCTGCAGCTTATCACTCTATTATGTTTTATATCTTATAGCTGGCAAAATTCATCTGCAGTGCCTCTCTGAAGACTTAGCACTCAAGACATGGGAAATATTGAGACTATCTTTACACGTCTCATGTATCAAGTTCTTAAGATCTTTCCGAATTTCTCTTTGAGGAAAATGAGAACATCAGATGTGATATGGAAGTAGAATAAAAAAGAGTGCATACATCTGTCCCTGTAGCCCCTCCCCACAATAAAGGCAAAAGAGAAATGCTATATAGATTTTTTTCTCTTTCTTTCTTTTTTTTTTTTTTTTTTTTTCTTTTTTTTTTTTGAGACAGAGTCTCCCCATGTAGTTCAAGCTGTCTTTGAACTCACTATGTAGCCCAGGCTGGCATCAAGCTTGCGGCGATCCTCCTGCCTCAGCCTGCCAAGTGCTGGTATTAGAGGCATGTGCCACTATGCCTAGTTAGCCTTCTCCTTTAACATCATGAAAGTTTACATCATTGCAACATGCCCTTCCAAATTATCAGCAAATAAAGGTGTGCTTGTAGTAGACTAATTCATAATGTGGAACACATTTGTAATGATAAATCAACATACAATGTGAACATCAGCTTAAGCATGTGAATAACTAGATGTTATCAATTGAAATGTTTTCTGAGCCCTGCTCTGCAAATGCCAACTCATGCAATTTAGCCAATAATATTTACTAGTCATATATTCATCAACAATCTCATGTTTTTGAGTGACTGCTATACATCATATCCTGTGGTAGATGGGTATGGAAGGATAAAGTCATTTTTGATTTCTCCCCTATGGCATATTAATCATTTAAAGCAAATTAAAAGAAAAACAAGGCAACTAAGTCAAGGTGAGAATGATGCAAAGCTCACAGACCTGGGACATCCAACCTATGTCATTCTCCCTGAAAACTCATGTATACAGCCGTGGCCATCTGTGTTGTCATTATGCCATTTTTTACCCATTTTCCATTTCCTTCAAAATATGCATGTATTATACAATTGTTCAATATTTCTATGGTTTCATTTCTATAGAATTTTCCTTTTCATTTCATTAGTAACACCATATCTTATTATAAAAAGCAGATAGTGAGCTACGAGTAAAGCTCAGTGTGACATTACATGCCCAGCATGGATGAGGCAGGAGTTTGCTTCTAGCACTGGAAACAACACAACAATAAAATACATCACTAAAATTATGTACATACTAAGGGCTATTTGAGAATATTTTCAGCTTTGATTGAGTATGTACTGAGACTCTACTGGGTACAGGCACCAGATGCTGGATTAAGATGACCTCTCAAATTTGGCAAATGTGAGGCTTCTTGCCAAGATTGGTCATGCCCACCAAGTTTCTCAAAGGTGAGGTGGTGAAACACTCTTAGATTTAAACATCACAAACCTTTCAGTCCCCTGAGTCATGGCTAGTATCTGTTAAAGCATTACGTTCCACATGGACTGGGTAATGTTAGTAGCTTGTATGCCAGTACAGTGATTGGTACATTCATATATATATATTTAGGTGTCCATATAAAATCATTTCATTTGATTGCATTCAGTTCCTATGTTTCCATTGCACACTGTCTCAAAAGTACTTGATTGTTGTCATGAAGACCATTTTCCAAAACTGTAACAAATTGTGAAATTATAACATAAGGTAAGGATTGAGGGAATGTCACTTGAATTAAATTTGCATTCTTTTAGATTTGGTTTGCTGGTTGTATGAGAGTACAACAGGTAACCCTTGGATGACTCCCATGTCTTTAGATTTAATAGGCCATGGGTTTCCACTGGAAAACTCTGATTCTTGAAGCCCCTTATGTAGGACACACCCAGGACACCATCAAGTATCAAAGCTGAAGGAAGACTTGCTGATGAGGAACAAATGATTCTGTAATTAGTATTGATTGCTAATTGATTAAAAAGAGTAACTGCAAACCTACATGATCTGTTCAGAGAAAAGATTGACTAGCAGCTCCAAAATGTCTACTTTCACCTTATTCTGCGAGATGTTCCTCAGAAAGAGGTATTCCGGCCATGGTAGGTGGACCCTTAGCATGAAGGGATGGTCATGGAATGAATCTTAACATGAGAAATAGAGAATACAAATTCTTATACACGTAGGAAGAGATAAGCATTTTTCATTATGGTGCTATACTAATTATGAGATCCACATCAAGCTATTTATTATTAAGTAGCTTTTGGTTACGGCAGTGAACCAAATCCCTAGTACGTTTCTGAACCTGGGAAATCTGTTTTGACAATGCCGTGTACAGCCGAACTAAGCGGTCTTCAGAGGCAGTGGGTTTAGCAGTGGGTCAAGTCTTTGAAGAATGTTCCTCACATTTGCTATGACATCTAGATCTGAATGGGGCAGAAAACACATAAACTATATAAGCTAAACATTTGTGGAATAAAAGGAATGTGATTCTCAATATTATCTTTAGCCACCAGGTGAATCAAAACCATGACTTCGGGCTGGTGAGATGGCTCAGCGGCATAAGCGCCTGCCTGGCAAGCGCGAGGGCCCGAGTTCAACTCCTGGAACCCACGTACGGAAAAAGGGCCGGTGATATCGCTCAGCAGCAGGGGCGCCTGCTGGCGCGCGAGGTCCTGAGGTCGACCCCCAGTACCCACAAAAAAAAAAAAAAAAAGACTTCTTTCTCATGCCCTGGATACCAATGCATGAGTTGTGAAAGGACCATATAAGAAAGAAGAGAAGCTAAACCAGCACTTAGGAGAAAATATTATATTTTAAAAGTGAAATAGAGGGGCCAGTGAGATAGCTCATGGCATAAGCGCCTACCTGGCAAGCGCGAGGTCCTGAGGTTGACTCACGGTACCACATAAAAAAAAAAAAAAAAAAGTGAAATAGAGAAGTAAAATAAATACTTGTCAATAGAGGAATGGTTGAATAGGTTTTAGTAAAGATATAAAGGAAAATGCATAGAAAGTTACATTTTAGTATGGATATAGAAGATATTCAATATAATTGCAAGAGAATAAATACAACATAACTCTATGCTATAAAGAAAAAACACATGCATATGTGTGTTTGTGCATGTGCGTGTGCCTAGTATAGACGAATACTGGTAAATAAGTAGGGGCTATTCCAGGGCCATGAAACTGTAGGGGGTGGACGTGCAGGGCAGGACTGGCTCTGGTGTGCAGGGATGATATTTTTTAGTCTGTCTTTGTGTGCATGTTTTTGTCTATGTGCTATTCAATTTTTTGTTACTGTTTCAAAATCCATGAGATAATCAACCTATTAAGAGAAGAGACACTCTTAGAAGGTTTATGAGCCTTTGGGGCACATTCAAGATCTAAATGTATAAATTGTGTGTGTGTGTGATGCGGAAGGTGTTTGCACTTTCAGAAAACCATTAAAGTCATGACGCTTTGGTTAATTGTACAATTGTACGATTTTAAAGTTTGAGTGTTTTGATCCAAAATTGAAAGTGAAAATTAACTACTATTAATTCTAAGCCTATTTTAGATTTAAGGGAAACTACCATCATTTTATTGTTAATGAGCAACAATACAAGACCTACAGTGTTTTGAATTTTCTCTGGTGATAGTGTAGGACATTTTCTGCCTCATGTTCTATAGTTAAAATATATCAAAGCTCTCCCCTAAAGCAAGATGGTCTCAAACTTTTGTAGTTTTTTTTTTTTCTTTTGTCATTTTAAATCAACTATGGCATGCCTAAGTGAATCACCTTAGGAATGGAGTCTGAATTAATTAATTAAAATTGTCAGATGACATTGTATGTCATCATGCTCCATAGAATGTTTTGAAGTACACATACATTTCAAATGGTTACATCTGCCTGATTAATACATGCATTACCTTACCTAGTTATCCACATAACATCCACTCCTTTCACAGTTTTGAAGAAAACACTGTATTGTTATTGTCTGCAGTCACATCGCTATACAATAGATCACACTCAATTTATTCTTCCTGCATAACTGAAATTATGTATTCCTTAGCTGATGTCCACTCATTCTCTAGTTCCACATTCCCTAGTAACCACTATTCTATTCTTGTACTTCTATGAGATAAATGTTTAAATTCCACATTTAAAGGAGGCTATGTGATATTTCTTTCTGTGCCTGGCTTGTCACTTAAAATGCCTCCTAGGTTCATCTGTGTCATCACAAATGATAGGATTTTATTCTTCCCATTAATATTTTATTTTATGTTTATCTAGCTCTCCATCTATCACATATCTCTCTCGCATTTCCTTTATCCATTCACCTGTTGATGGTCACTTACATGAATCCCATACTTTGGCTATTATAAATAATGCCATAAATATGAGAGTGAAGATAACTCCTTGATAAAATCACCTCATTTCTTTTTAGATTTAAGGCAAATAGAATCCCAGATAAACTGTATTAGTTTGTTATAACTGAGGGCATAACATTTTATCTTTCTCATTCTTTGTACCAGTGCTGACGTGGACCCTGGTTAGCTTTCCCCACGATGCAGGACTTCTGAGATTATTCAACTTAAATCATTCTGCTACATTGATTTGCTTCCTGATCCTTGAACTATTTGTACATTTTCTAACTGCCCACTACTTGAGACACCTTTATAATTTAACTACTTGGCTCAACCCCTAACACTGGCTCTCCTGTCCTCTTCCCATTCTCCAGGTAGTGTGCCTGGTACTGACAATGATGTATATACAGAACCCATAGAAATTTATATCCCATTGGTTCTCAAGTCATTAGGGACCTGGAAATATTGCTGTGGTGCTTTGTAAGGCTCCATCCGGCAGATCTGGAAATTGGATTCCAGGATTTGCTTTCCTGCTATGGACTGAGTTAGGATTTGCTGCACTGAAATGTGTGCAAGGCTGGGAAGGTTAAGTGAAACTCCTCAGTTGGAGTGGGGTTCCTGGCCCCACGGTATATTATCCATGTTGTCCCTGAAATGCTGGCTAACTTTCCTGGTGGGGACAGCAGCTTCACTCCTTCTCTTCCAACTCCCATTCTCTCTTTTTTTCAGTCTCTAAGTCTAAGCCCATGTTCTCATACAGATATGTGCCCAAGGGTGCCAGATCCTTCTACAAAGTTTTAGGCAGGGAGAGAGAGAGAAACAGGACCAATTTGGGCTCATGTGTTTCCATTTGTCTTCATGGCTTCTACTTGACCTTCACAGATTTCATCTTTTCCCTTATTTTATGTCCAACTTTTCTTCCCGACCAATGGTACTTCTCACCCTGGGTGAGTCCAACTTTACCACCAGATCCCACACTTCTAGAAAATTCACTTCCTCCAAAGATTCCCATATTCTGTATCATTCATAGTGGTACCATTTCCCGGATCGAATCCTCAACAAAACAGTGGTGGTAGCCTTTCTCCAAAATTCAGTGTATCAGGGAGGGCTTAGGGACACTCAATCCATTCCTTATCTTACTCATCATGTGTGTGGACATTTGACTCAGCTGGTGAAGTGACTAAAATTTCCTCACTGGAAATATTTCAGAGTACTTAACAACCAGGCTTTGGAATCTAAGCAAAAATTTCTTGAGCACATCCTTAAGAAAACCAAAAGTTCTGTTTTATTCCCATCCCCTCTCTTCGAAGAAAAGATATTTGAAAAAAGGAAGGGTGTATTTTATTCTGCTTGCGCTACGGGAGTTCTGATGGTGTTTACTTAAAATGTTTCCATCATTCCCAAACTTTCCGGTTGCTATCAGTGACTGGTGAAAAAAAAAAAAACTGCGCTTTCCTGAACTGAAATCTAATGAATTCCACAAGGTGGAAAAAAACTGGAGACACCTGAGTAAAGAAAAAGAAAAGAAAACTCACTTCAAGAAATAGAAGCTACCTCCCCCACACTTCTGCCCTCACTTGCAGCCAACTAAGCTTCGAATCACTACTTGATAACCTTTATTGAACTAACTGCGCATTCAAAGCAACTACACAATTTATTTTTTCTACTCGTAAAACTTTGAAAAACACAAGTCTTTTAGCAATGGTGGCAAATAGGACTAATTTCAGGCTCCTAACACGAGATTGTTCCCTTACTTCCTGTGTGACTCTACAATAAAATAATTGATCTGGAGCAGCTCAGTGACCATTGTCCTGGGAAAAAATTCCTTTGGGAGTCTCCACAGGGCGTTCCTGATGAAGCTGAGGCCCCACCCCTTATAAGAACCTGGGTTTACACATCAACATCAAAGACTCAGTTTCTTCAACAAAACCAAAATATTGACGCGCACCTTAGACCCTGGACCACATGTCAGAAGTAAACGGCATCGTTTTTAGTTCAGACAAATTTCACTCATTCATTAAAAAAAATCATAAACAAAATTTTCCCAGATTTTCCAACTATAAATCTTTGTTGGGGGATTCTTGTTTCGAAAAGACCCATCTTTATTTATCCTGTCTATGTTGCCAGGTGCTAAAACATCAGTGGCTGAAATTTCTGATACCTTCAAAGAGCAGTTCTCATCAGAAAAGGCAGTGGGCATCCCCTCTATCTCACATAAACAAAACTGTTACGATCATCGTTCCCCTTTATCCACAGAACAGAAATCAAAAGGTATCAGAACTCACTGAGCAAAACTTGGTTTGTTCCCTACACTGTAGAATCAGATAAAATTCAAGGATGGCACAGGTTCACCTAGGAAACATGGAAGTGAGAGGTGTTTTGAAATGTCATCGAGTACAGTGGAAATTCCAGCCTATATTTTCAGTGCATCACATTTTTATATGTGGAGACAAATAAGGTAAAAATATACGAAACGTTGAATAAAAAGCTTTACTTTAATGTACATGGAAAGGTATGCAATTAGATTCTCAGTGAATCTAATGCATCCAGATAAACGACAGTAAAAACACATGCACACACACACACACACACACACACACACACACCAGAATTCTCTGATCCCCCTACCCTTGGTGCCTCTGAGGGGCTGAGCTCAGATGGAGATTCCTGATCAGTGAAACCCAGACTGAATAGAAGAGCAAGCCGCAGAAGCTGCATCTTTTTAGATCTTTTCTTTCCTCTTCTGCAGGAGCTCAGTAGAAGCGAGTGCTTGGAGATGATTTGAACTCATGCTCCTTTTATAGTATTTGTGGTTTCCCATCACAGTTCATGAACCAGTTGTTCTGCATCCACAGATCCAGTTTGCATCCTCTCCATGCATCCTGCTTGGCAGAGACGGTCTGTATTCGACCTTGTTTTATTTAATAAGGAGATTATTAGTAAGTGAAGCATAAATTGAGCTGGATGATTGACCTTATGCTGTGAGAGGAAACTATCCACATCTAATGCTTTTAGGAGAGCCACATTCGCTTGCTGTCCCATCCTGCTTTCTGAAGCACAGTTGAAGTACAAAATGAGTATCACACACTGCTATCTTATTTCACTGGCACTAAGAGATTCACCTTAAAACTGCTTTCCAAAACTAAAAATGATGTCTCCCATTTTTTAAGAACCCTTTCTTCAAACATCATTACCATAAATCCTATTTATTCAGATGAACCACAGAGCAGTCTGTATTATAATCTGGAAACATATTTCAACTGGAAGAAAAATTTCCTTGCTATTGTTTAGGAATCTCTCCCAGGTCCACCAATACCTTTTATTTTTTTGGCCAAATGTTTGATGAAATTTTTTTGCCAACTTGGAAGAATTGATTGTAATGACAGTTAGACATAGGAGATTTCTTACCGGTTGTACTTGCTGATACTGATACCCATGTCTTTTAAACCCATCTCCTTGTACGGTCCACCTGGAAGGATTTCAAATTATGACAAATATTTACTATGATTTTCAGACCGAAAACATCTGTGTTACATCTGTGCCGTCACTGAGTCTGAATGGCCAAAAACAAAACCCGATGGTTGTTTAGTGATGACTAATATAAAAATAAGTGTAGAATTTGAGTTGAAAGTTTATGAGTGTTTGGAAAGCTATAATTAAATTCTGTAACTGAAATGAAAGATGACTTTTTAATACCTTAATGCAGGTAGAGATGATTTACTACAAATTTCCAATATTTAAAGAGAACGATAAATTTTAAAGATGTATCCACAAACTGGAATTTTTCTCCCTTAAGATTCTTGAAAATGTCCATTTATTTCCTAAATATTATTGCCCCAGCCCATCTTATCATTTTTTGGATGAGTCTGTTTGTGAGTTTTATGAAACTATTAACTTATTTCTGTTATAAAAATGTACAAGGCTTAAACATTAGTGCATGAGTAATAGTCTTTCTGGTTTATTAATTAAAGCTATTTCTTACATCCTTTTATCATGTGGTTGTCATAGTTCATTCCCATTTATCACTGCGATGGTTTGTAGATACATTACATTTTTAAGAATCATGTATTGGTAGATTTCCTTTCAAAGGGTGGACTATTAAGTAACACTGAACACTCTAGAAAATGGAATTTCATCACTCTTGGTCACTATAGAACTATGAGTGGCTCATGTGGGTCAAGAACATCCTCCAATTTTTTTTACACCAATTACGTACTTTTATTGTTTTCAACTTTTATCTTTATCAGTGCTTGTTTACGGTATATAATGATTGCATTCTTCATGAATTTGGTTGGAGGACCTTTAACCATTACAGCACGCTGGAGGGACTCAAATCCCAGATGAGTTCACACTTACACTCGCTTTGCATCTCCATCCTAGCAGAGCTCCCCGAGTCTATTACAGCACTGCTCAACCATGGTGATTATCAGTTGCGAGCTTTTCCCCTCCTTGAGGTGTGGTGAGGCTGTCATGCTTTCTGGCTTTCAGGCTGCATCACTCACCTGTTCCTACCACCTGCCCTCATTTTCACCCCTAATTATGAGAGAGAGAAACCCTCCAGAAGCTCTCCATGTACCCATTGGTGGGGTTTGGCAGGGCACTATCTTAATTACTTTCTCACTGCTGAGACAAAATACCTGACGCCCAAAATTAAAGGAGGAAAGTTTTATTTAGCTTGCAGTTTGTAGGGATTTCAGTCCATAGTTTGCTGACTCCAAAGCAAGGTGGCATGGCAGAGGGGCATCATGAGGGAGAAACAGTTCATGGTGGGCAGAAGGTAGCAAAGCAACAACAAATGACCACAAGTGTTTCTATTCCTTATATTTTATCCAGGCTAATTAGGGTGGGTAAAACTCACACCCTCAATCCTAGTGTCCTTGAGCCTAGCACTGCACCATGAATCAATCCCAGCATCACACACTCTAGATCCAGCCACCTCTGAAAAAGCCCCACCTGTGACTACCTGAGGCTTTGGGGGACATCTAAACTCAAGCCATAAGACACACATCGCAAGTAGCATTCTTCTCTATTTCTTCGATATAAACAATTCTACTGTTAATTCTTTGAGTGTCCTAAAAATAATTGTGTCTTTCCTGTACATTCTTTTCCGCTCTTGATCTGAGATCTTCCCTACCTAAAGTAGTCTTCCATTTCTGATCATTGAAGTGACAATTGTTTAGCAAAAATTTTCAAAAGAATATACACTCCAATTATACTAAGGAGCTATAATGGAGCCTCACTATAAAACTATATATTCATATTTATACTTTTTATTTAAATAAGTAGATTAAAAATTTATTATTGATACCTCCTACTTCTTGCAGCTCACATTTAACTTTGATATTGCTGGTTCGAATACTACATTTTTGGCAAGATATGATCTCTTCTACTTTTCTTTCTCAGGGCTGGATTCATCAAATTAAATATTAAAATTAAAACAGATACAGGATTATGAAACTCTTGACATGCAGTGTATTTTTTAAATGATAATTCAACTTGTTTCCAGGACCATTTGTTTGATTGTCAATATTCTCCCAAACTATTTCCCTGAATATACTCTGCATCCGTTTAAATCCCAAAGATGGAGAATGAGGGGCAAAATGCATGATGTCATTCTCTTACTTCTTTACCTACATCCATGTAGGTTTCCCCTGGGATAATGATACAATTAATGTTTTGCATTTAAAATTCCCATGCAACACAAACTCTCAGATTTTTCTTTCCAATGCACTAGGTGGCAAGAATTTTCATAAACATCGAACAGGACCTGTAACAGGTAACTGATTGTGTCCACTTGAGTAAGAAACGCCCAACTAAATTGGATCAACATAGCTCTGGGTGTGGCTGGGAGATTTACTGAAGGCAGAGTTCCCACCCTGGATGCAAGTGGCACCAATTAATAGGCTTGTAGTCTGGATGGAATAAAAGGGAGAGAAAGAATGAAGACTAGGTTCTGTTCCTCTGGAGGGGCTTCCATCTTCACTTTCACCTTGGATGTCCTCCCCTGGATTCCAGGGCATACCTTCCAGCCTACTCATAAGGACTTGCCAGGGACACTACAGAGAACCAAAGAACTTCCTCTGAATCCTTTAGATCTCCAGTTCACAGACAGAAATTTTGCACTCTTCTACCCTTGTCTCCGTGAGCAGCCATTGCCGTAAGCCTGTTTTTAAGTCCTTATGTATTTATGTATCTTGCATTAAATCTCTGTCTCTAGTGAGCACTGCCTGGTGCAGGACCCCACTGAAATCCAACATTCTCTGAACTGAAAATGTCCATGAATAAGTGTAAGCCTTTCCATCCGCTAATTCTCCTTCCTCCGTTTTGATTTTAAAATGATATATACCTTCTTTAGTGATTTAAATTTCACTGTGGTGGTGTCAAACATTTCTCACTTCTATGTCTGGTGCAGTTGTCCATTTGAACATGGCCCATTATGGCATGAACCATTTTGTAATGTTTTGCAGCAATACATGTCTATAACTTCATGGAATGTCAAACCATCAAGAAAAGATATTCTGATACTCTAGTAGAGTGCTTCCAGTACTCTAAGCTCAAAACACACACATAGCCTTTGCATGAATGGATTAAATGTTCCATTGCAACTTGTCATGGTTGAGATCTAGAATGACCACAAAAATCTCCCGTGTCTACGGGTGGGGTTTCAGGAAGGTGTTTGGGTCAGGAGAGAGCTCTGCTTAGCAGTGAATTCCTTCATTAAAACATTCCATAGATACCTGTCTTTCTAGGCAGTTGGCCTAGTCGGAGTCAAGGCACTGTTGTGTAGCATGATGATTATCTCCTACCTTAGCATTTCCTTTGGTCCTCTTTCTACTTCCTGGCTGCATGAGGTCAGCAGCTTCCTCTCAGCAGATCATTCTACTATGCCATTTATATCGCTGATATATGCACTTCCTTGCTAAAATGCATGAGGAAAAATTTCACAAATTTCACTTAGTTAAACCTGTGAAGAAGATTTTCCAAGAATTACTCTCAATCTTATTCTGATGTTCATACTTTCTGACCAGGCCATTATAATTTATCTTCTCTAGATTGTCAGCTGCTATTACAAGTCTGTGTCACCTGCAAAGAAAGTTTTCCTTGGAAAAAGCAGTGGATATCTCCTCCATTTTCCAAGAAATCCATTGTCATAATTATTGTGTGTCACTTCACCATATCTATTGTACATTTTGAACCTTATTTATTCTTTTAGTTTCTCAGACCATGTAGACAATATCATGTTTATACATGTGAGTCTGATTTATTTCACTGATAAGAATGGTCTCGAGTTGCATCCATTTACCTATAAAAGTCTCCAGTTTATCCTTCTTTATGGCTGACTAGTACACCATGTATAAAAAGACCACATCTTTTTTATCCATTCCTTGGTTGATAGGCATTTGTGTTGTTTCCAATATTTAGCTGTTACAAACTGTACTGCTGTAAACATGGGTGCACATATATTGCTGTGGTACAATGTTTTCAGTTCTTCTGGGAAGATACCCAGAAGGGGAATAGCTGGGTCAAATGGGACCTCTAATGCTTTTTTTTTTTTTTTTTTTTTTTTTTTTTGAGGAATCTCCATACAGATTTCCACAGTGATTGTACCAGTCTACACTCCCACCAAAGTGGAGAAGGGTTCCTTTTTCCCCACAGGCCCTTGGCATTTTTTAGAGGAACTAGGGTGGGGGAAATGAGAGAGGGGACAGGAAGGAAAGGAAAAGGAAAAAAAAATACAAGATAGTTACACTATTAGTGTCTCTTAGTTCTTTGAAAAGAAAGGTTTGTGTTAATATCGTTTGGAGAAGTTTTTATGCCCATATCTTGTACTCTGAGTAATTATTTTGAAGATAACAATATGCACTATATTAACTATTGCTATTTTCCTATTATTTTGTTTTGCAATTTTGTTTACTTTTTTCACATAAAATTAAAAAAAAAATACTTGTGTCTCTATTTCAGCACAAGGAAAAAGAAAATAAGTCAGATCTTGATGAGCAAAACAGCATTCTGTTTCCTAAAGTATTGAATGACGTAAAATTAAATACTGACACTGGTTCACATAGAAAACTTGGAAATGAAATTAATTTGGAAGGACATCAAGTAAGGAAATTCCAATCATTTTGGTGCACTAGGTTTTTATATCTGTGGACAAATATGATATAAAATATGAAGTGTTGAAATATAGAGTTATTGCTTAACGGGCACTGAGATACACCAATTTAGATTCTCCTTAAGTCTAATGCATCCCAATAAGCTACAGTGAGAAATGACTGCATGCATAAACCTGCACACACACAATCACACACAGTGACACATACGTGTTCAAGAGAAGTCCTCGGATACAGCTATACTTGGACACTTGGTACACTTGGTATGACTGGTTTCAGTTGCCCTGTTGTGGCCACCTCAAGCTCCCGACTCCACTCAAAATATTGACATCTCAGGGTCGTTTTGACTCTGAGTAAGAGCCAAAAGTCACATGGCGCAAGACTTTGTGAATAAGGTGGACTCGTACACACCATCAGGTTTTCACAGAAGAGCTTTCTTTCGCACGGCGCTCGGATTCACTGTGTTTTTGATCAGACCACATAAAGACACATACAGGAAGTTAGAACTGATGCAGAAAGTGGCAAGCCCGATGGAATAATAATTGTGTCTGAAGCCAGAGGGAGGATTTTATGGTGGATTCATCACAATATGTTTTTTAGTCTAATATATTTTTTTTTTGTTTGTTTGTTTTGTTTTGTTTTGTTTTGTTTTTTAATGTGGGTACCAGGAGTCCAACTCAGGACCTCGCACTTGCCAGGCATGTGCTTATGCCACTGAGCCATCTCACCAGCCCCGAATATATTTTCAAAATGTAAACATTCACCATTGTTTGATCTTACATCAGACATCATTCAAGAGTTATCAGTTATTTACTTTCAATATATGCAAATTTGTTCTGTGTCATTTACATACCACTGAAGATCTTTAAACTCTCATTATTTGTAGATGACTTCATGTTTTACTTGCAAGACCCCAAAAGAACTATACCAGAGGATCCTACAATTAATAGCCAAATTTGGAAATGTAGCAGAATACAAAAACAAACAAACAAACAAACAGAAAACCAGTAGCATTTCTATACAGTAATGAACTCACTGAAAAGGAAATAAGGTAAACAATACCATTCATAATAGCGTCAGAAAGTTAAATTCTTAGGAATTAAAATAACCAAGGGAGTGAAAAGTTTTCCTAACAAAAATTACATCACTCTGAAAAAAGAAATGAAGGAATGATCAGAAAATGGAAAGATATCTAATGTTCCTGGGTAGGAAGAAGCAACATAATCCACAGCTATATTTTCAACATCCATCTACAGATTTAATGCAATCCTAATCAAAATAACGATGGGATTTCTCACAGATCTAGTGAAAACAATCCTAAAATTCATAAGGAACAAAAAAGGACCCAGAACAGTGAAAGTAAGCAGGGTAAAAGAAGCAAAGCAGGAGGCATCACCATGCCACACCTGAAAGTGTTCTACAAAGCTACAGTGGTTAAAACAGTGTGGCACTGGCACAAAATCAGGCAGGTAGACCAAAGGAACAGAATGAAGAAGTAGAAACAACCTCATGCTCATAGAGGTATTTGATCTTTGACAAAGGAACCAAAAACATACACTGAAGGAAAGACAGCTTCTTTATTAAATGGTGGTGGGAAAACTGGCTAACCCCATGCTGAAGATTAAGTCTGGACACATATATCTCACCATGTTCTAAACTAAATCAAAGTGGATCAAATATCTAAATTTTAGAGCAAAGCACTCAATCTACGGGAAGATAAAATAGACACAATTTTTAAAGACATAGGGGTAGGAAAGCACATAATGAAGAGAAAGCCAATGGCACAATGAATAATTCTTAGAATCAACAAATGGCATCACATCAAATTAAAAAATCTTCTGCAGAGCAAAGAAAACAATGTCAAGAGACAGTGTCAAGAGAAAACCTGCAGAATGGGGAAAAGTTGTTGCCAGCTATTCCTCAGTCTAATATCTTTAACATATAAGAAAGTCAAAAAGGTTAGACCCACAGATAAAACTACCCAGCCAATAAATGGGCAACCAAAATGAATAGACACTTCTCAGAAAAAGTACAAATAGCGAGTAAGTACAAGAAAAAATGTTGAACATAGCCGGCTGATAGAAAAATGCAAATTAAAACTACTTTGAGATACCATCTTATTCCAGAAAGAATGGCAACAGTTAAAAATGACTATTAATTGCAAATGCTGATGAGGATGGGTGAACAAAGGACTTTTCTACCTTTGCTAAAAATGTAAACTTGTGGGAACAACCACTATAGAAATCTCAGTGGAGATTCCTCGAAATGCTAAACACAGAAATTTCATTTAACCTAGCCATTCTTCTTCTAGGTATCTTCAGAAAAGACTGAAAATTATCCTACTGCAGAGAGAAATGCATGACCATATTTATAAGAGTATAATTTACAATGCTAGAGCATATATGTCCATGAACAGATGAATGGATATGAAAATGTATTTATACACAATGCAATATGAACTACCGCCCCATAAAGAAAGATAAATTTGTGTCCTTCATAGTAAATGAATGTAAATTGAGAAGATAATATTAAGTGAAATAAGTCAGACACATAAGCTCAATTATTATATAATTTCCCTTATAGAAGAATCTCTCTCTCTTCCTCTCTCTCTCTCTCTCTTTCAACTTTTTTCTTTCCCTTTTATTTATTTTATTTATTTATTTATTTATTTATTTTGCAATGCTGGGGATGAAAACCAAGGCCTTATGCATGCTATGCAGGCACCCTACCATTGAGCTACACCACCAGCCTTGTAATCTCTTCAGTAATCACAATCTCTCCCTCTATCTCTCTCTCCCCTTCTGTGCGTGTGTGTGTGTTAAATGGAAAGTAGGGAGATTTCAAGTAATCCCCCCAAATACCCATTGTTTTAAAAATATTTAAATATATATTGTAATTTGTTTCATTTATACCACTACTTTTATTTCTTTGAAAAGAAAAAAAACTTTCATGCTATTCTTTGTTTCTTCTTCTAAGACAAAATTTTATTGACTTCACTAATTTGAAGTCAATATTATACAGTAGATGGACCACTTTTATCTGTTAATGTTTTGATATAAAATTTTGTTGCATTTTTCATGAAACAAAAAAAATGGTGTTAGGAAAATTAATTGTTCAGTTTCAAATGAATGAAACTAAGACCATATCTGTTAGAAGTGATAGATATCAGCTCAAAATGGATGAAAGATTTAAGATATTTTCTAAAACTATGTAACTTCTAGAAGAAAATGGAAGGGACAGGATTTGGCATGACCCACAAATTACAAGAAATAGAAGCAAAGCTAGATGTAGGGGATTACAGAAAAGTAGAAAATGTGTGCACCTCCAGACTGGTACAACACACTTCAAATGTGTATGCCACACAAGGGTTAATATTAAGAAAATATGAGGAACTCCCTACCTTTGATGCCAAAAAGCCCAATTAATAAATGGAGAACAGACCTTAGAGACATGATGCAAAAGCACAGATTCATAAACCAATTTTTATATGAAAAATTCTCTGTCTCATGAATATATTGGGGAATGAAATCAAACCCATGATGTGATAGCATTTAGCTCCCTACAAATGGGTGCTACCAGAAAAAGAGAGAGAGAGAGAGAGAGAGAGAAAGAGAGAGAGAGAGAGAGAGAGAGAGGATTACAAGTGCTTTTAAGCATATAGAGATAAAGGAATCTTTGGCCACCATTGGTGGGGATGTAAGTTAATATATCTATTATGATAAGCAGCATGGCAGGTTTTGAAAATATTAAAAATGACTACCATATAATTCAGTAATCCCAGTGTTGCAAGTGTATACAAAAGAAATGAATCAGTGTATTCAGTAAATATCTACTTCCCCATGTTTATTGTAACACTATTCAAATAATGAAGACATGAAAAAAGCTTATGTCCATCATCCGTTGAAAGGGTAAAGAAAAGTGTTGCATATACACACTGGAATATAACTCAACCAAGAAAAAGGAAGAAACCTGGTACTTTGGACAACATGGATGAAAATGGAGATCATTATGTCCGCTGAACTTAATCAGGCACATCAAGGAAATTATGACCTCAGCTCATTTTTGTGAAACTTATGAATGTTGACCTCATACAAGTTGAAGATTCATTAATGGTCACCAGAGGAAAGAGGTAGTGGTAAGTAGGGATGCCGGCAAGTGTGGGGAAAAGTTGATTAATTGCTCTATATTATGCTTAAATATAAGAAAGCATTTCTAAGGTAATATTATGCAATATTTGATTCTTAATAATAATTATATCCTATGCACTTTGAAAAACAAGAATAAAAGATTTCATGTGTTTTCTCCAGAAAACTTATTTTATTACAAGTCAGGAGGGTGTAACTAAAATACAAATACACAACTACACACCGTATATGTTCAGCATTTTCGTAACGTCATAAATACATTTTCAAATTTTCTACTGGGATATAAAGTGAGTATTTTTAACTTGGAGTATAATATGATATTTTTATGTTAGTAAATTTCATTAATTTATCGGCTAGGATCAGATGATCAAATTCCTGACAACTGAAAACTGTCGTATTTTACCTGCCTTCAGATGGTGGAAATTGCAATGAAACACAATCCTATATTTACATCCACTCTTATTCTTAGCTTGGGCTTGAACTCTCATTAAAACGTACTTGGTAAATGGTTCATCTACCAAATACCTTTTCATATTTAAATAGGTTTTTCCCATGAATAACAATTATAATTATGTCTCTGAAGAAGGAGAAAAACACAGTTTGAAAAAGACTTCATAATTATTTTTGAAATCTCATTAGTCTGTGTTTGAAGTACATAATAATTGTGTCCCAGTGGAGAGTTAGGGCATGGACATAGCACATTTCAATTTTTTTTCCATCCACTTTCCTTCCCCTTCCTCCATCTCTTGGTCCCCTTACCATTTGCAACAGATCTGCCTCCCTACTTCCTATTATCTACTTTTTAGTTTCTCTTTATTATACTTTGGGTTTCTCAGATATTTAAGGTTGTGTCTGATTTATTTCTTTCAACATTACAGGGCCAAGTGCACTCATTTTCCTACAAATGATTCGAGTTTACCTTTCTTTATGGCAGAGCAGTACTCCATTGGGTGTAAACACCACAAGTATCTTCGTAATATGGTGTCTTCAACTCTTTCTTCAACATTTCCTGGAAGATCCTATAAGGGAATAGCTTTGTCAAATGCAATTTCTTGTTTGGGGTTTGTGAGGAAAATCTGTATTGCTTTCCATTTTGGTTGTACTACTTCCCATTCTTGCCAGCAATATGCAAGGCTTCCTTTTCCCCAACAACCATGCCAGCATTTGTTATTATTAGATGTTTAATGATAGCTATTCTTTCAGGGGTAAAATGGAATCTCAGTGTGGTTTTCACTTGTATTTCTCTAATGAGCAGCTATGTTGAATTTTTCTTCATGCATTTTTTGGCATTTTCTAATTCTTTTTTCAAGTGTCTTTTCCTTTCACCTGACCATTTATTTCACTGGCCTTTCCATTAAGTGCTCTAGATTTTTTTTTTTTTTCAGTTCTTTGTACATTCTAAGTACTTGTTCACTGATGAATAGTGGGCAAAAGTTTTCCCATTCTATATGGTGTCTTTTACTCTGCTGTTTGTTTATTTTGCTTCTCAGAAGATTCTTAATTTGATATGATCTTATTTGATGATTTCTGATACTGTTTTGTGTGTAGCTGGAGGTCTGTTCAGAAAGTCCTTTCCTAAACGTGTAATTTCAATATTTTCACCTATTTTGTCTTCTAGCAGGTAAAGGGTTTCTTTGTGAACATTTAGTTTGTTTGATCCATTTTGTTTTGAGTTTAGTACATTGTGAGAGCTCTGGGTCTCCATTCAGTTTTCTGCATGTACTTCGCCAGTTTAACAAGTTCTCCATGATAGAGCGACTTATGAAATATACCTTCTGGGGAATTATTCTCAGATATCATTTACTGATACTACACACTTGGACCTAGTTGATCTCTGGATTTTCCTGACTTGTATGATGATATGAAAGTTTGGAAGTTACATCAGCTTTCCAAGGTGCATTAGTAATTAGTAGCAGAATTTGTTTTAGAATCCATACATGTAGATTTGTGGGACTGAGGAAACACCATCAAGCTACATACATCCCATGGTGCAGGGCCTGCATTCATTCTACGACATCATACACTCATCATCTGCAATGTAAATAAATAGCCTTTTCTCTTTTTGTTCCCTTGATTGAATGGCTTTGCCACCTTACATTCACCTGAAAATGAACAAAACCATACTAGTTTTTCATCTATTCTTCCAGGCAGTTGCATTTGTATGAGAAATTTGAAGTTAGGATGCATTGGATGGGCTAAAGATAATAGAAAATTTCACCTTACACTCATTGTATTTCTCTCTTCCCCAGTGTCACTCTCACTGGCTCCTCCCATTTCTCTCTCCTTCTGCTCCTGGCCACCATGATGGGAGCGCTTTCCTCTACGCCAGCCCCTTACACCATGCTGCTTCTGCCTTTGACACAGGCAAACATGGACTGAAATGTGAGCCAAATAAACCTCTCCTCCTTGGAGTAGTGAGTGCTGGGTATTTTGTGCTGGCCAAAGGAAAGTGACTAAGTCATTACTGGGTATGACTGCTTTCATAACACTTCTCATTGACCATTAAACTATACTTGTATTATGCAAATAAGGTAGAAAATGGGAATAGACTTTCCATCTATCCATATATCATTTTGTTTCTCATATACATAAAAAGTGTGAAAAGTCAATTTCAGTCCTTCTGATATGCCAGCCAGTGGCGCAAATTTTAGTCTTTCAAGATTGTATCTGTTCCTTCAAAACTCTGTGTATCCAAAATTAATAACATAATTCACCTAGAACAGTTCAGCCAACCATTTTAAAGACATTTCAGTGATTTCCTCAGTGTGTTCTTGATGCTGATGAGCCCCCACCACAGCTCAGAACATCGAAGACTATTTCTCTCACAAAATCAAAATATTTTAATTCACATTTACCACTGGGCTACAAGTCTGAAAGAAACGTACATTTTTTTTTCTTTTTATTTGAGGCAAATTTTAACTTTTTGGTAAAATAACAGGAAGACTTTCCCAAATGGACTTGAAAGAATGGTGTGATGATTTGTAGATCCGATTGGCCCGCGTTCAGTATCTCCTCTTCATTGTCACCAGCAATGGTACTGGTGCTCCGAGCCCTGTCATCTACAAGGAAAAATTCCCATCAGAAAGCAAGGCAAACCCAACAGTTATAATTATTGTGTCTCTATTTGCATGGAAGGGAAAAGAGGAAACGTCACATTTGGTGAGCAAGAGAGAGTTCTGTTCTCTATGGTGTTTGAAAGGCCATCAAGTGCAGTGGAAATTCCAAGCTATCATTTTGTGGTATTAGTTTTTTTTTTTTTTTTCCTGGAGGCAAATGAGGTAGAAAATGTAAAGAGTTGCACAATACAGGTATAGTTTAATGGATCTGGACATGTATGGACTTCCGTTTTCATTATAGCTCACAGATACAGATAAACTAGATTAAAAATGTGTTTATCCACACACACACACACGCACACACACACACACACACAAGACTTCCCCTCGCGTCACCTTACCTTTGGTTCCTCTGAGGGCTTGAGCTCAGCTGGTCAGATGGAGACCCCTGGTCAGCACAATCCTGACCGAACATAAGAACACGCGGCGAGCCCGCATCCTGTTAGAGAAGTGTTCGCTCTTCTGCAGGAGCTCAGTCCAGCTGAATTGTTGGAGAGAATTTGAACTGGTAAAACTTTGTGGTATTTCTGGGCTACCGTGATATTGAATGCACCAATTTCTTTCACCTGAAGATCTTGTTTGCACCTTCTCAAGGCATCCTGCTTGCCAGAGGTGGGCTGTGTTTGACGGTGTTGTCTGTTCCTAGTGAGATTAGCAGAATGTGAAGCTTAAATTAAGCTGCACGATTGACCTTACACTGAGAGAGAGGATAATCCACATTCATTGCTTTGAGGGCAGAAATAGCCCCTTTCTCTCAAACCCTGACTTGCAAAGCTGAGTTGATGTACAGGGTGTACATCACAAACTCCTATCTTACCACACACATTAAGGGTGTAATCACAAAGTTATTTTCTAAATGTAAAAAAGATACCCCTCATTTTTTGACAAAACTGTATTTCAGGAATCATTACAATAAATTTTTGCTATCCATATGACCCATAGAGATATCTATATTAAAGTCTGAATTCAAATTTCAACGAGACTATATCCTTACATGTACTCTATTTATGTATATTTCACAGGTTCACCGATATCATTCCTTTTTCCCAAATGTGTCATATGCAATATTGGAAGAATTCATTCTAATTAGATTTGGGAGATTTTTTCCTCATCATAGATGTTGATGCTAGAGCCATTTGTATATTCGCATCTTGATGTCCCCCGAAAGTCTCATGAACTCATAGCTGGAGCCTTTCTAATTGTAGTCTAATTCACCATTATGGGTTTATTGCTTGTGAATGTTTATTGCAAATGTCATTCTTTATGTATGAAACATTTCTTGCTTCCATTCCTGGTGTTCTGGTCCTGTTATCCATGGCTCATTATGGTACTAAACTTTTAGTGCCTGTTCCTGACTATACATGGATGATGTTACCTTCATGTAATGTGAAACTTCCAAGAAAAGGCATTCTCTAGAACAAAACCAGCAATACTATAAAATTGTCACAGATATATAGTATTTGCATGGAAGTATTCAAATATCCTTTGCAAATTGTTTTAGTATAGACCAAGAATATCCTCGAAAGTGTCCTCTTGGGCCAGTGAGATGGCTCAGCGGCGCAAGCACCTGCCTGGCAAGTGCGAGGTCCTGAGTTCGACCCCTGGTACCCACATAAAAAAAAAATAATAATAAATAAAGAAAAGAAAAGAAAAAAGTCTCCTCTGTTCAGCTGTGGGGATTTAGGAGATGACTTCATCATGGGAACCTCTACTCATCAGTGGATTCATGCGGTTAAGCCTTGGGCAAGGAAATGTGTTCTGAAGAGTTGGGGAAAAGTTGGAGGCGGGTCTCTAGCATGTGGCTGCAAATGTACATCTCCCCTCCCAGTGTTTCCTTTGGTTTCCTCTCAGCTTCCCAGCTGCCAAGATGTGAACCTCTTTACTCTGCACCAGAACATTCTACATTGAAAATATATATATATGTTTTTACTGGTGCATGCTTGCCATACATAATGCCTACATTACTTGTGTGGTGTCGGTGCATGAACATAACACACTTAAATTTATTTCTTCATCAACTTTCCACTCCTTTCTTTTTTTTTTTCTTTCTTTCCTGCCCTCCAGCCTCCAACTGTCTCTTGATTCCCTTTATTTTGCTTTTACTCCACATTTGCAGTGCATAAGGATTACATGCCTTCCGGGGAGTTAGTCCACGTACATAAAACATCTCAATTCCTTTTTCTTCGTCTCCTTTCCCTCCCCTGTCTACCCCTCCCCTCCATCTCTTAGTCCCCTTTTCCTTTGAGAAAGATCTATTTTCCTACTTCTTTTAGGTTTTGTTTTTTAAATTTTATGCTTTGTTTATATGTTGGGTTTCTCATGAGAGGCCACATTTGACTTGGAAACTTGTGTATCTGATTCAATTCATTTAACATTTTGCTCTCTAATTGCATTAATGTTCTCACAAATGTCTCTAGTTTATCTCAGTTTGTGGAAGAGTGGTCCTCCATTGTGTGTAAATACCATATTTTCTTTATCCATTCATCTGTCATTGGACATTCAGTCTACCTCCAAGATTTACGTCGAATGATCTGTGCCGATAATGTCAGTATTCATGTATCGCTGTAATATGATGCCTTTAATACTTCTGCATAGATACCTAGAAGAAGAATAACTGGGTCAAATGAAATTTCTACTGTCAACTTTTTGAAAAACCTCCCTACTGATTTCTATAGTCACTTCTGCCTTGGAACCAGCTAAGGTTCAAGGTAAATAAAGCTTTATGGTAAATAAAGCTTTCCATCTTTCAATTGTGAGTGTTGGGTATTTTATACCAACAAGGAGAGAATGACTAAGACGTCACCGGTCATCCAAGTTGCATGCAGATAATCACTGCCTGAATAACCTTAATGAAATGTGACTTCCAAGTTACTTTACAATGTTTTTCTCTACTCATAAAGCATCTAAAAACACAGATCTTTTAGCTAGGACAGCAATTGTCAATAATATCAGATTTTCAACAAGAGGTTACTTACTTAACTCATTGCACTTCTGCAATAAATGGCACAATTCAATTGGAACAACTCAGCCACCAACCCTCAGGAAAAAAAAAGAAAAGAACTAAACAGCATTAATGTTTTTACTTCAGGCAAATTTCACTCATTTAGCTAAAAAAAATGATGTTTTCCCAAATTTCACTTACTTGATAAAAAAATTTCATAGGAGATTTTCCCAAATATAGGATGAATCTTAGTTTGATGTTCGTTGTTTCCGAAAGGCCCATCTTCATTTATCTTCTCTGCTATGGTACCATTGGCCGAAACCTCTGTCATCCATGAAGATCACCCCAGCAGAAAACGCAGTGGGCATCTCCTCTATTTTGCATAAACAAAACTGCTATGATCATTGCGTGCCTACTTCCAAAGAATAGAAATCAGAAGACATCAGACCTCATCGAGCAAATGTCGGTTCTTTTCCCTACAGTGTAGAATCATATAAAATTCAAAGATGACATAGGTTCACATAGGAAACATGGAAGTGAGAGGTGTTTTGAAATGTCATCGAGTACAATGGGAATTCCAACTTTTCATTTCGGTGCATGACATTTTCATATCTGGAGACAAAAACAAAAAGTAAAAAAATAAATAAATAAGAGTTGAGTAACAGAGGTTTGGTTTAATGCATGTGGAAATGTATGAATTTAAGATCTCCTTAAATCCAAGGCACCCAGGCAAACAAGAGTGAGAAACATGTACATACACACACACACACACACACACACACACACACACACATGTGCAAGGCTTCCCCTGAGATGACCCTACCATCGTATCCTTGCAGGAGCTGAACTCAGATGGAGATTCCTGGTCAGCACTAACCAAACTGCACACAGAGCAACAGCAGAACCTGCATCTTATTGAAGCTTATCTCCTCTCTTCTGCAGGAGCTTAGGGTAACAGAGATGTTGGAGAGAATTTGAATTGATGACACTTTTATAGTGTTTCGGGTTTTCCATCACAGTTAATGAACCTTTTTTTTTTTTTTTTTATCTGATGATCCTGCTTACATTTTCTCAATGCATCCTGCTTGGCAGAGACGAGCTGGATTTGACAGTGCTTTATGTACTAATGACATTATTAGAAAGTGAAGCTTAGTTGAGCTGGATAACCGACCTTATGCTATGAGAGAGAACAACTTACATTCAATGCTTCAAAGATAGCCATATTTATTTGCTGTCCCATCCTGCTTTCTAAAGCTGAGTGGAAGTACAAAATGAGTATTACACACTGCTATCTTATTTCACCAACACTAAGAGAGCCCCCTTAAATCTGCTTTCCAAAAGCAAAAAATGGCCTCTCCCATTTTCACACATCTCTTCTTCAAGAATCATTATATGAACTTCTACTTACTCAGATGAACCACAAAGAGTTTGTAGTTTAATCTGAAAACACATTTCAACGAAAACATGTTTTTCCTTCCTACCTTATTTAGAAATCTTTACCAAGTCCACCAATACCACTTTTTGGCCAAATGTTTCATACATTTTTTGCCAACTTTGGAAGAAATAGTTGTAGTAACAGTTAGATATAAATTTTTTTCTAGTTTTATTTTTTATTAGTATGTGTTTGCAGTACATAATGATTATGTTCCTCATGGTGAGCTGGTACACACATATAACACCTGAAATTATTTTCCATCCCTTTTCACTCCCTGCCCTCCTCCATTCATCTCTTGGCCCCATCTCTTTTGCAAAAGATATACCTCAACTTTCCCTATTATCCACCTTTTATTTTGCTCTTTATTTATACTTTATATGTCTCATAAAAAAGGAAACATGCAATATTTAAGATTGTATGTCTGATTAATTTCACTTAGCATTATATTCTCATGTTGCATCTCCTTACCTACAAATGACTCCATTTTTTCTTTCTTCAAGACAGAATAGTGCTCCATTGTGTGCATTTGCCCCATTTTCTTTAGCCATTCATCTGTAGATGGATATATAGGCTGCTGTCAAGATTTCATTACTAAGGGCCAAGGATATAGCTCAGTGGCACAGCACCTGCCTGGCAAGCGCAGGGTCCTGTGTTCGATTTCTGGTACCAAAAAAATAAATAAGTAAACAAAAAAAAATTTCATTACTATGAGTTGTGTTGCTCTAAATGTCAGGAAGCATGAATCACTGAAGTAAATGCTAATAGATTTCTAAATAGCTTTAATTACATTCTTATGTCCATAGACTCTAGGAACTAATTTTCTGGAATATATGTCTATCATTCATAGTCAAAGTAGGGGAAAAGAAAGAAAAAGAGAGAGAGAGAAAGGTAGGAAGAAAGAAAGGGAAAAAAGAAAGTAAGGCCAACTGTATAATTTTTAAAAAAGATAAATGATGAATCTAATCCTTTTTTGTATATTTGTGTGCATGTGTGTGTTGCATGTGGTGTGTATAAAGCTAGTTGTGTTTGCGAGTTTTTATTTCATACCAAATTTTGGAGATTTGGTTGTGAGCATGTATGGGAGGAAAGAGAGGGAGGAGGAAATCAAAATAATTAAGATGCAATATGTAAATGGACCCATACCTGTAAATAAATGGAATTATAATGTGCTGTGTACCTGCAGTAATTAAAAAATGAAACTAAAAGGAGACAATAACAATGGGTAAAATAACAAGAAAAATATTGAAACCAAATTGTATATAGGATGAAACTCATTTTATAACCATCAGAGAAATCATGCAGAATTTTTTATCTGTGACTCACAATAACTCAAATAATGTTCAAATATCATTTCCACAGTATTCATTTAACAAAAGCAAGAATATTTTATTGTATATAAAATTTGTCTGATTTGGTATTGTGATGTTTATCATTTTATTTAAATACCTAGATGATGTCATTGAAATACAACTATATGACATATGTAGCCAGACATTATTATTACCTTCATTGACCTGCATGTTATTTTCTAATAAAATCAAATATAGCATTTGGAGTATTTTTTAACTTTGAGCATAGTATTATATATTTATCATTACACATCTGTAATTGCATAATAATATTGGCTGGGATCTGCTATTAAATTTCCTGACAATTAAAATAAACTGACCTTCTTGTACTAGTGTGCGACTGTTGGAACTCCTAACCATTTGCACAAAGTTTGCCTCCGTGTTTCCTCTGTTATGATGATAAACACACACCTGTGTTGATATCTGCTGTTATTCTAACCTTTGAGATTTAAATTCAATGAGCCCTACTTCTTAAGCAGTTCTTGTATGAAATATATTTTAAAATTTAAATAGCATATCCAATAGACATCAATTATAATTATGCCTGTCAAACAACAGAAAAAATATTCTTTTAATAATTAGAACTAGATTAACTAGTGGTTTGTGGTAGGGAAAAATGAAATATATTTGATGAAAACTGTTCTCAGATGTCATTAACACTAATATTCCACATTAGAACTTAAGTCAATATGCAGTTTATTCTAACACTGGGTGATAATATAAAAACTAAGAGATTTCTTTAGATTTCCCTAACTAGATTAATGATCAGTAGCAGAATTTGTTCTAGAATCCATGCATCCCAATATGTGGATTGCTGTAACACTATGAATTTCCATCCCTTGCATGGTTTAGTTCATCTGACAAGATCATTGGCTCACAATCTGTAGTGTAAATGTCATTGTGTTTTTGTTGTCATTACCATGCAGTAGTGACATGATCCTTTCAACCTGGAAGACAAATAAAACCGCCCACCTTGCCACGCAGGTGTATTTGTCTTGAGGACCGTAAATAATTACATTGTACCAGAGGGGCTAAAAGTAATAGATGATTTCACTTTTATAGTCATTTTATAGCTCCATTTTATTGGCACTTCATGGTTCTTTCTTTTAAGTTTTATTAGTGCATGTTAGCAGTACATCATGACTACATTCACTGTAAAGATTGGTATATATACATAAAATATTTCAGTTCCCTTCCTCCCCACCCTCTTTTCATTTTTCCACAATCAGTTTCATTTTTTTAACTCATAAGAACTTATAAAGTTCATAATCATATGTACAGATTGAAAAACAGACTAAAAGACCAAAAAACATATAAAACATGTAAGACAATTGTACTAAGTCAAGGTACAATTTTAGATACTTTGTCTGCATTGGGTTACAATACCATTTTTTTAATTTTGCTTTCTCATTTTTCCTATTATCTTTATTTTTGTAATATATATATAATATATAATGGAAAATATATATATATAATAAATATATATATATGTATATATATATGTAGAGAGAGAGCTTTTCATGTAAGAGAAATCATGTGATATATAAGCTTGTGTGTCCGAGTTGCTTAACATTATGGTCTCAAGGTGCATCCATTTTTCTGTCAAACACTCAACTTTATCAGTTTTTATGGCAGAGTAGTACTCCACTGTCTAGAAATATCATATTTTTTATCCATTCATCTGTTGATTGACATATAGGTTGTTTCTAATCTTTACCCGTCATGATTGTGCTGCTATAAATATGGACATGCATATATCACTGCGGTATGATGTCTTTAACTCTTGGGGAAGATACCTAGAAAGGGAATGATAGCTGGGTCAAATGGAATTTCTACTCACAGTATTCTGGGGAATCTCCATACTGACTTTCATAGTGGTCGTGTCAGTTCACAGCCCCAGTAACTCCTCAAGTTTGCTCAGCTGTGTCGATTGTCAACTGTGAGGGTAGATCATTTTTTGTCGTGGCACCAGTCTTTCGAAGCTTTCTGGTATGCGGGCTGTATCGCTTTCCTGCTCACTCCAACTACCATTACCTCTCGCCCTCCATTGTGACAGGGATGAATGTCTGTGGAGCTCTCCAGGACCCAGTGCTGGGGTTTGGAAGGCCACCATCCAAGTCACATGGAGAATTCTGCTCTATTGTTTTGGGAAAAATGATTCTGCTTTTAATGCTTGCAGTTTGCTAAAAATCCCTATCTTTCCCGTCCATTATTCTGCTTCAGTTTCCCAGAGTTCTTTCCTCTGTTTGATACTCTTCAACTTCTGCTACCTGAGATTGTAATTATTTAGTGAAAATGTTCAGAAGAATATAGGTCCCTATTTTAACATGGAAGTACCCCAAGACATCTGAATATCAAGGTACATATTTATATTTATACTTTATATTTATTATTATTTTTTTTGTGGGTACTGGGGGGTCGACCTCAGGACCTCGCGCACCAACAGGCACCCGTGCCGCTGAGCGATATCACCGGCCCCTTTTTCATATGTGGGATCCGGGAGTCGAACTCGGGCCCTCACGCTTGCAAGGCAGGCGCTTATGCCGCTGAGCCATCTCACCGGCCCCTATACTTTATATTTAAATCTGAAGACTACAAATCCATACGGATACCTCGGTGTTCTTATATTTCACATTCAACTTTGTTATTGATGACTTGAGTACTACATGACATGTTTGGCTGTTTTCTACATTTTGTATTTTGTGTCAGCCTCTTTTCAGATGAAAACATTTAAATTTCCAGAGGTAGTTTATTACTAAACTTCTGATGTGCAGTGTTTTTTCTAAATAATGATTCCACTAGTTTCCATAACCATTTATTCCATGGTAAATACTACCCCAATATTTCCCTACCATCCTCTACCACTTTGAATTCTGAGAACTAATAATTAGGCATCAAACTAATGATTTCATTCTCTTACCTGTATGCATACCCCGTGCCTATGCATCCAATGCACACAATCTAAGGATATGCAAACAATGAATGTTGTGTGTAGAATTGCCCTATATTATTTCTTTCCCCATTACCCTCTCTAAAACTCAGCATTCACTTTGGACCTAGATTTACAAGAAAGTCTTCACGTCGTTTATTAAGGAACAATACAATTTGTTTGTTTTTATGACTGGAACCACTATTCTTCCATCATTTTGTCATATTTACGGTTTTGAAATTAATATGATTTTTAAACTTGGCTGGTGTAGGCAAAGAGCACAGTGACTCATTCTGAGAATGATGATCTTACCTTTGTGATTCTGGCTGCACTGTCTTTGGATCCATTAAGTGGAGAGTGTGAAAAAAGATTGGATCTCAGTACCAGAAGGGAGAGATGCACAGCCAAGCAAAAGGATATAATTTTAATATTTATTTATGTTATGTTATTATTTTATTTATTGTAGAGTACTAGGAATTGAATCCAGTACTGCTATATCAGTGTTGTTTGACTTCAGTTTTTTTGTTTTGTTTTGTTTTGTTTTTTGTTTTCTTTAATTCTGTGTCTCACTAACTCACAAAGTCACCCTGTGATTCTTCTGCCTCAGTCTCCCAGGGTGCTGATACTACAAACCTGTACAGGCCCAGCATGAAATGTTTCCAGAATATGCACAATGACACTTCTAGATTCTGGCAATGAAGGTATGGCTGCTCTATTCCAATGTGGCCAAGGCAGGGGCCGCCATTTTTAATTACAATATGTCAGTGTAAGCACACTCCCTGGAAGAGAAAGAAGGAATGTACAAGTTGTAGGCACATATTTCTGCTTCATCTTCAGTATCAGTAATCGGAATATAAGAACAAATAATGCAAACTATGAAATATTTCCTGTGTATTGCATAATCTCTAACGCGTGAGAAAGGTCAATTATGCAGGGACACTTGAACATCTCCTGATGCTAGTTTCCTTAGTAAGATAAGAAAACATCATACGCAGCCCATCGCTGCCAACCACGAAATAAGGGAAAGTTAATAGTGAAGATCAGAGGAGGAACCGTTGGTTCATTAAAGCTCTGGCATGGGAGCAGTACTGTAAAAGAGGCGTCAGATCGCATGCCCTGCAATGTCTCATCTCCTCTGATCTTCTACCAAAAAAGAAAAGCAGCTCCAACAAAATGCAGATTCTCCTGCTTGCTCTTGCTTTTGGGCTCACATGTGCTCAACAAGTCGACCTTCAGAGGTAGCGTGGATAAACTGGCCTTGAGTGACATGTGCGTGTGTTTGTGTTTCACTCTTATTTTCCACAGTTTGGTCAAATTTATAGGCATGTTTTCTCATGTATGTTTGTATTTAAATCTTGCAAATCTTTATAGTTTTTCTTTCCATCAGGGTTGTCTCTAACCTTAACCCTAACCCTCACCCAAAAGCCTGCATTGATCCACAGATGCTGATTTGCGCTTTTTGGCTGAGCCAATGTAGTGGGAATGATTGTGCTGATGTCAGAGAGATAATAAGAAACAGACCCACTCACCTTTCTGATGAGACCTTTCTTTTATAGATCAGCAGTGCCTGGCGCACCATTGCCGTAGCAGCTGCTAAGGCAGAACAGATTGAAGAGAATGGAGTCCTGAAAGTGTATGTCTATTCTGTAGAGTGCTTTGAAAAATGTGCTAAGATCCTGGGCAGATTTTTTGTCATGTAAGCAAAGTTTACTCCAAACGAATGGAACAACTGTTGACATGAGATCTGGTGTGTAGCATGAAAATGAACATTAAGGAAGACAAATGTAACCTTTAAATTTGCGACACCGCTACGGAGTTGTGAAGACCTCAGGTCTGAACACCTTGAGGGGATGTAGATACATTTATGTTTATGTCTACGTTCATTGGTCAGGTCCCATGTCTATAGATGTCTTTCCTTCCACTACAATCTATATCTATTTGAATCTGCTTATTGATCATTGTCACATGAATGGGAAGAATTCAAAGAGTTGCCCCGTGAGTAAAAATTTCCACATCAATACCACAACAACGTTTGAAGGAAAAGCACAGAAATGACAGAGAAAAAAAAAAATGACAAGAACAAGTTTATGTCAAACAGTGAAGCAGCAATCCTCTTTTTGATGGGGGATTGTGCCCAGTCAAACCCCACCAATGGCTATGTGAAAAGATTCAGAGATTTCTCTGGTTGTGCCAATTGAGATGAGAGCCAAGGGAGCGTGAGGGGTACATGTCAGGGATGTGGCCAGGCTGCACTGACTTTAATGAATAACTGAGCAGCTCTGTAATAGCAGCATGAAGCTCCAATATAACAGGGACCTTAAATGAGGCCATGAGTTTCAGCATCTCTAGGGCATTATAAGTCTCGCAGATCCTCAAGGGGAGGGCGGGGAGGGATACAAAATAAGAAATGCTTTGTTTGTTTGTTTGTTTGTGTTTCAGTTTCAACGGGACATGCACAGAGTTTGTGGTTCAGGAAGTAAAAGGAGAAGATGATGATGTTTACGTTGGAGACTGTGAGTACCAAACCTGGTAGGATGATTGCAGGACTCAAACCATGGTGGTGCGTTCACACTGCCAACCCACTTATCCAGATGTCTTCATTCTACAAGAGTTTCTCCTACTAATTACTAAAGTGGCCTTGAAAAAGCTACTGAAACTTCTAGGCATTCATGACATGGTATGTCTTAGATGCAAACGTGGAATACACGTGAAGTGTGTTCAAGAAATATGGTGTGTGTTTAAGTTTTAAAACTATTTCAGTAAGAGACACATTGACATGAATCCCCTTCTGAATCATCCCCATCACTTCAAACAGATTTATAAATATCCTTCGGGGAGCTGCATTCACCATATCCATTCCTTGTAAGCCACTTCAGAGAGGGAACTTTTAGAACTGCTTCAAAAGGTATACAGAATGGTGGGATGAGCATGTTTGATGCAAGGGGAAGTGTTTTGAGTGGGAATCATGATAATGCGTCTTTCACTGTGATGTATTTTTCACCATATTTAAACAAAAACTTTCACACCAATTTTGAACACTCCTTGAAACTCATCTGGTATAGGAGCATAGAGAAGTAGTTAAATCTGACTTAAATGATCAAATTTTAACCAAAAGTTTTTTCTTACTGTACTGATAAGACCATACTTTCCTTTCATTTAAAACTTTTTCAGTATTAAAAAGTGGTTGATTGGGCCGGTGAGATGGCTCAGTGGCGTAAGCGCCTGCCTTGCAAGCACGAGGGCCCAAGTTCGACTCCCGGATCCCACATACGAAAAACAACTTAAGGAAAAACACAACTAAGTTCATTTTACGTCTACTTCTCCTACCATCCCTGCCCCTTCCTCCATCTCTTGCCATTTTTTATCAATGGTAATTCCACTTATTTCCATAACCACTTATTTCACTGTTCATATTTCTATAAAATTTTTCCCTGAAATACATTTTCTATAAATCAGCTTCCAAGGACTGATAAATAGGCATAAAATGAAAGATACCGTGATCTTATTTCTAGGCCTATTCCCATGCTGATTTCTCACAGGATAAGAGTCACATTACTATTTTGGACGTATAAAATCCTCCTGCACACAGTTTTTTTTTTTTTTTTTTTTTTTTTTTTTTAATTTTAAAGAGAAGAAAAAAAACAAAACAAATCAAAAGAAGAACAAATTTTCAAAACAACATAATAGGAGGGTAACAATGGTTAATACATTACGTATTACTATCTTTAAGTTAGTTATTCAGGACACCAGACATTAGCATTCAATTGTCCAAACATTATTGGCACAAACCTTACTCTTCAATGAACTAAGTAAAAATGGTAGTGTATCTATCTTAACCATCTTATATATATATATATATACAATTTTTTTCCCTTTCCCTTCTTTCTTTTCCCTATTCCAGTCTCTCTTTCCTTTTGACCAGTTTCTTTTTGATTCACCATATCTATTGTACATTTTGGATCTTATTTACTCTTTCAGTTTCTCATACTAGAGAGATAATACGATGCTTACACATGTGCTTCTGGTTTATTTCACTTATGAGTATTTTCTCGAGTTGCATCCATTTACCTATAAAAGTCTCCAGTTTATCATTCTTTATGGCTGAATAGTACTCCATTGTATAAAAATACCACATCTTTCTTATCCATTCCTCAATCCCCGACTTGAAATTATACTATAAAGCTACTGTGATAAAAACAGTGTGGTACTGGCAAAAAAACAGACCTGAAGATCAATGGAACAGATTAGAAGATGCTGAAACAACCCCAGACATACTAAGCCACCTTATCTTTGACAAAGGTGCCAAACACATTCGCTGGAAGAAAGATAGCCTCTTTAATATATGGTGCTGGAAAAACTGGCTCTACACATGCCGAAGATTAAAACTAGACCCATATCTTTCACCATGCACTAAACTAAATTCAAAATGGATCAGAGATCTAAATATTAAAACAGAAACATTAAATCTGCTGGAAGGTAGGATAGGTAAAACCCTTGGAGACATTGGTGTAGGCAAAGACTTTATGAATAAAAACTCAACCGCACGGGAACTATCCGAAAGAATCAATAACTGGGATCTCATCTTATTAAAAAGCTTTTGCACAGCAAGAGAAACCACCAACAGAGTGAAGAGACAACCCACAATGTGGGAAAAAATGTTTGCCAGCTGTTCCTCAGACAAAGGATTACTATCGAGAACATATAAAGAACTCAAAAAAATCAGACCTCCCAAATTTAAAGACCCACTCCAAAAATGGGCATCTGAGATGAATACACATTTCTCAGATGAAGAAATACTAATGGCAAACAAATATACAAAAAAATGTGCAACATCACTAGTCATTCGAGAGATGCAAATTAAAACAACACTGAGATACCATCTCACCCCAGAAAGAATGGCTACTATTAAGAAATCAACTAATAACAAATGCTGGAGGGGCTGTGGGGAAAAAGGAACCCTTCTTCACTGTTGGTGGGAGTGTCGACTGGTACAGCCACTGTGGAAGTCAGTGTGGAGATTCCTCAGAAAACTAGGGTTGGAGGTCCCATTTGACCCAGCTATTCCCCTTCTGGGCATCTTCC
Organism: Erethizon dorsatum; assembly: GCA_028451465.1. Taxonomy (NCBI): domain Eukaryota; kingdom Metazoa; phylum Chordata; class Mammalia; order Rodentia; family Erethizontidae; genus Erethizon; species Erethizon dorsatum. The sequence continues at coordinate 3,266,320 of CM051843.1, forward strand.
CAGAAGAATTAAAAACATCGTACCACAGCGATATATGTGCACCCATGTTTATAGCAGCACAATTTGTAATAGCCAGATCTTGGAAACAACCCAAATGCCCATCAACTGCACACAGTTTTAATTTGTGTTTTCACTGCACTGTGTGATAATCATATTCATAGCCACTGAATAGGACTCCACTGAAAATCCAACACTGGCTGTAGTCAAAATGATGCTTAATATACCAGAGCCTTTGCACATTGCAATTCTCTCACTTTCTTATTCATGGTTTTAAAATATTACACACTTTTTGGTGATATAATTGCCACTGTTTGTGTGTGATGCATTGCTATCTCCTTTGACTGGCGTACACGTTCAGATATCCATGGCTCGGTATGAGGCTAATCAGTAAGTTACTTTTTGTTATATACACACTTGTCACCCACTCATCAAGAAAAGCTACTCCTACCTGAGAGGACAATGTCTGTCCTACAAAAAGCTTTCCGCAATTATAGACTCCACGCATGGAACTATTCAGTTACCATTTGCAATCTGTTATGGCTTAGATCTAGCGTGTAAACCAAATCTCATGTTTTCAGTGGCAGATATTTTGGAAGGTGACTGGATGACAAGGGAATGGAACTCATCTTGGCTCTACCCATGGCTAAGTTCAGAGCTAATTGTGCTGTGAGAAAGAAGGCCACAGATGCTGTCAGGTCACAGGGAGATGACCTGAAAAATATACATCTTCCTCCCGAGATGTTCACCTGTCTCTCTCTCTCTTTCTCTCTCTCTCCCCCCCTCTTTTGCTCTCTCTCCCTCTCTCTTTCTTAGAGAGGATGGGAGCAGTTGTCCTCTATGCCACACCTCCACCATCTGGTTTCTGCTTTGGAAGAAGGCAAATATGACATGAAATTTTGAACCAAAATAAACCCCTCCTTCCTTAAGTTGTTGGTGTGAGGTACTTGGCCATCTGGACTGAAAATTCCAGCCTTTGCCTCCCAGAAGAGCACTTGTATTCGTTTAACTTGTAACAATTCAAATGTCTTCTAAACTCAGTTAAGGAAAAAAAAAAAAGCCACTCTATTTTTCAGCATTGTGGCCATTACCTTCAGCACTGAAGTAGCATTGTTAGGACTAATGGATTTCCCAAATCTAATCCCATCCACCATGGGTAGGTTCTGTTTCCTTCTCCAGTCAGCTCATATACGTCAAGTACACTGCACAGAATCTACATTCCTTCCCTTGCCAACTAATTTACACATATGCATGTATATGAATATGTATTTAGTCATTTAAGAATTCATATTACAGGCATACATGCATGCCCAGGTTTATAGCAGTGCAAGTCACAATAGCTAAATCTTGGAAGCAGCTTATATGTCCTTCAACAGAGAAATGGGTAAGGAAAATGCGGTATTTACGAACATTGGAGTACTACTCTGCCGTAAAGAAGGATAAACTTGAGTCATTTGTAGGAAAACGGATGCTCTTTGAGAAGAAAAAGGCAAAAAAATAATCAGACACAGAAGTTTAAGTATCACATGGCTTTCCTCACATGAGGAATCTAATGTATAAATAAATTAAAAGGCAAATAAAGGTAGATAATAGGAAATGGGGAGATAGATCATTTGGAAAGGGAAGGGGAATAAGAGTTGGAGGAGGGGAGAAGGGAATAAAGAGGAAAGGTTTTTAAAAAGAATTAAGATGTGTTATTAGGTTGTACCAACTCTCCAGAATAAATGTAATAAGTATGTGCAGAGAATGTGAGAAAAGTTAAAAGAATCTAGCAACATTGTGAAAAGGATCAGGAAAAAGAGCCATTTGATGGGCATTAAGATTTCAGAGGAACAAACGTATGACAGTTGGAGAAAATATGTTTTTTGTTTTTTGTTTTAATCTTCATAGTGATGATTCAGAAGAAGATGAAGTTTCCCCTATTTCTGTTCTGCTTATCACCTATGAAAATATAAATACATGAATTTTTTTTTTTTGTGGGTACCGGGGGGTTGACCTCAGGACCTCGCGCGCCAAGAGGCGCCCGTGCCGCTGAGCGATATCACCGGCCCCTTTTCCATATGTGGGATCCGGGAGTCGAACGCGGGCCCTCGCGCTTGCAAGGCAGGCGCTTATGCCACTGAGCCATCTCACCGGCCCATAAATACATGAAATTAAAATTAAATTTTGAACAAAACATTTAACAGTACATTACCTGTGCCTGCATGTGTGTGGATTTCACGGGGAAGTTTTTACAGTGCAATAATAATTGTGAATAATCCGAGATAACTACTGAAACTGGGAGGTTTTATGACTAAAGGATTCTTGAAACACATAAAATCACACACATCTTTGACTCACAAAAGGCTTGTATCATACTTGTTTGGGATTACAAAATACATTTTCCACACAGGCTCGCCAGCATTTGTTATTATTTGAATTCTTGATGTGGCCATATTTTCTGGGGTTTACTAATATCATTTCTTTTTGCCAAATATGTAATATTCAACATTGAAAGATTTGTTTGTATGTCTTCTTTGGTGAGTACTCTTACGTGTTTTCAAAAATAAGTTAAATGCTGAGAGTGAGTGCCTCCAACTGAAAGGCAGGCTATCAAAAAGTGATGCTTGGTCCTCATCCAGGCTATCAAAAAGTGACACTGGATCCTCATCCACTTTGTTCACCAGATTTGAAACTATGTGGCTCCTGGCTCTTCCCCAAAGGCAAAAGACCAGGAGAGTTGAATGTTTTGAATTTATTGAGACATTGAGGCAGCAGGACAGTGCAGCTAAAGACAATCTGGAAAGAGGACTTCTAGAATGGCTGCAGAAATTAGCAAGTATGATGTTCAAAGCAACAGGTAAAAGTTTGAACATAACTCCTGGCGATGTATGATTTACTGTAGTACTTTTAACAAATATTTAGACATTCACAGTGAATTTGCAGAAAAGCCAGGAGCAGTGTGGAGTTAGATCCAGAGAATAAGGAGGATGTAGACACAAGCTAATATTTTTATGAGCCTGTCTTTCCACTGGATAGAAATCAGCAGCAACATTCACTAAGTTTTTGATTGCACCTCAGAAAGTCAAGCATGAAGTAAAACTTCCAGAACTGCTCTACACGGAGACAACCACCATAAGTGTGTTCAAATGGAATGGGGGTGATATGAGAAGAATTTACAGAGATGTGTTTTTTCTCTGATAAATTTATCTTTGTTTAAACTTTCACAGTATCCTTTGGTCAAAACTGGGCTGCAAGAGATGGTAGCAAAACCAAGTAAACATCAAAGACCTAGTTCGTCTCCGTAAACTTCAGTGGATTTCCTTGAGAAAACTCCCTCGTATCTCTTACACGCAGTGAGCTATTTTCCCAAATGAACATCTTATTTTCTTTGATAATTCTGTAGTTTTGAACATTTCGAAGATCTTTGTATGAAGGGAGGATTTTCTGAGCTCCTCATCAATGCTTCTCTCATCTACAAGCAAGAGGCTTGTGCAGGAGAGAAAAAGTGCTGCTTAATCCCCTCCATTGGAAGAGTTCATTTATGAAAGAGCAGGTCTCCTAGGTGAGGAATATTATTTGTCTAAAATTAGTTGAGATGGCTCAGTGGCATAAGCGCCTGCCTGGCAAGCGCGAGGGCCCAAGTTTGACTCCCCGAATCCACATATGACGAAAGGACTGGTGATATCGCTCAGCGGCACGGGTGCCTGCTGGCACACGAGGTCCTCAGGTCGACCCCCGGTACCTACAAAATAAATAAATAAATAAATAAATAAATAAATAAATAAATAAAATAAAATAAATTTAGATATTCTCTGCAAAATATTAGACCTTTACTTTATGTAACTTGTACTTATGCCTCATTAAATTACTATCCGCAGAAATTACATTTGGGCAAAGTATGAGTTTTTTTTTTTTTTTTAACATCTCTTTATTGATGATTCAGGCACTATGGGAAACATGCTATGTTTCTCCTATGTTTGCTCTCACTATCACCTATGAAAATAAAATCAAATTGTATTAAATTTAAATTTGAATCAAAGCATTTCACAGGATCTCCTCTGTTCATGTGCATGTATGGATTTTACACGGACATTTTTCAGAGGGCAGTAATAAGAATGAGTGATCTGGTATCACAGCTGAATTTGGGAGTTGGCAAAGCCATTAGAATGCTTAAAACACATACAAAGTTACACGCATCTCTGACTTACACGTGGTTCATGTCAGACTCATTTAGGATTATGAAATATGTTGTATTTTATCACAAGATAATCATACAGTTTGATCTCATCTTATGTTTCAGAGCTTTACAATATTCCTCCTGCTCCTCCTCAAACGATAGATATTTTTTATCCCCAATTTCCTCTATTTCTTAAACACGCACACTAATCCAAAATATCACACTGGGTACTTTTCCACTGATGCGTTGCACTAAGAAGTAAATAAATAAAATAAGCTAAGGATAATTGTGCTAGCGATTCAATGTCAGGAGATGTAGTCAGTGTGTTTCTGCTCACCCAAACAGTGACATCATGCAGGATAAATGCCTGTGAAAGAGCTCGAAGAAGTGAGCCCCATTCACCAGGTATTTCAGTCACCACTTACACTTTATCCACACGAGTTGTCACAGATTGTCCTCACCTGTCACAGTGGTTCACAAGCAAGCTCACAAGCAAACGTACAAGTAAGCTGAACAAAATTTGCTTACTTGTGCCCAAACTGAAGAATCCCACTCTCTAATGTAGTTCAGTGTTACGCATCTGGGTTTTAAACACTTGTGTTTCTCTTAAATTACAGCATTTTTTGCCCTTCGAGGGGACTGTACAATAATGCTCAACACATGAAGAAAAACATTAGATTTAAACAATTAAATTTTAGGAGATACAAATAGGATGTTTCTACTCAGAGAAGTAATGTCTTTACTCGGAACAGGGGTCAGTGAAAGAGAGAGGAACCAAAAAATGATAACTACAGTTTCTCAATATTCTATGTTTGAAATAACAGATTAAATGGGAGAAAATTCTGGAAACACGTATTCTGAATCAAGGATATCACAAATGTCATTTCAGCCATTTATTATTTATTATTCCTTTTTATTATTTATCTATTCTAATTAATGCACGTTTGCACTCCATGCATTTTATAATCCTCTGAGGGAGTTGGTGCATGATACAGCTTGTTTATTTTATAAACCCCTTCCCTCCACCTTTTTTCCTCCTCCTCAGCTATTTTTTTGCATGCACTGACACATTATATTATGGGAAGAAATGCACTGCCTCTACCTGGTTTGCTGACATGGTTTATGTGTTCCTTTGAACGCCCTTATCCAAACGAGCTCCCAAGACCTCTCCAGAGATTTCTCAGTATTCTGTCTCCTTCTTCTGCATCCCAGGGGAGATAAATTAGAAGACATGTCTATCTGGATTCTATCCGGTTTCTAAAATGTTGCCTAGGTCACAGTGTGATGGGGGACCCTCACATCTCCATGCTCCCTTGGAACGAGGCTAATGCTTCCACACCAGCTCATTCCTAAGACGAAGGGCACAGTTGGTGGAATGCAGAAAAGAACATCATATTTCTTTCATGTTTTTCCATGAATCTGCATGCTTACGCATTCTCCTAAAAACATCTAGAACATGGCAATGCCTGGACATAGGCATGGAATTTCCGTCCACATTCTATATTCTAGAATCTATCCCTTAGTACTCAGGATCCCCTGATCAAATGGCTTATGGAAAATGATGAGGAGTTTACACCAAGCCCATTAACCAACCCATCACCTCTGCTAAGGGACAACAGAAATAGAAAAGCAATATCCAACCCTGAATGTTTGCAAATGAAAGACCGTACCCCAATTAACCTGAAATTTCGGTGTAATTCCCGAAAGGCTCTAGTCTTTCTTTCTTGCCCTTGGGAAATGAGTAACAAGTGAAAACAGATGACAAGCAGGGAACATTGTGTTTTGGTAGGGAATCTGATTTAGTGTTTATTTGTTGAACAATGATGTCGAGCTTTTTTATTCACAGAATATTTAGGATAAAACATAGGGTTTACGTTTCAGATGCATGCAATCATACATCTAAAAAACAAAATTAGCCTACTGCATTTGAAACTTAAATATTGATTTATTAGGTAACATAAACCAAGACACATGGAAGTTCCCACAAAGAATAGTCTGTATATTTAGTGGATTTCCAGAATATGTTTGTAGGGGGGTGTGTGTATGTGATTTTAAGGAAAGTCTTTTTCCAAATTCAACAGGAAATGGCAAAATTTGAAATCTCATGTTTGAGCTCTTTTCTACACAAAAGTGCTTAATACAGAATAAAGTACCCAGCATCTCCCCTCCTCAGTAAGAAGCATAGAAGACATAGTTTTCATTGCATAGAATCACGTGCAATACTTGCCTAAAAGTACACGTGAGGCCTTGTTCTTGAATTCTTTCTTGTAACCAAAAAGACTCAGCATACCCTTTACCTTATTATAAATTTGGAAACTCTTTTCCTTGGCACTAATGGAAAAAAACAATATTAAACAATGTAACTAATCTTTTCCATTGTCATGTTTTCTTGTCACATACGACGTTGCCCCTTCTTTGAAGAATAATCTCTGTTGTAATCAGTTAGAAGAGTTCCGGTGAACAGAGAAAAATTTCTACAGCTCTAATATGGAAAGGTTTTGCAATCCTCCAAAATTCTGTGCAGTAGTGTAAGGATTGCTGTCCTTTCTAACCAGCTAGCAAAATATGGCTATCGATTTTCAGGAATGTTATGATGGAGTTTCCACAGACGGTTATTATTAAACAGGCAATTTCCACGGTGAATGTGTATGTTGGAGCCAGAGTGCATCTCGATGGATGAGAGCTGCTTAGCATATGGAGGTCTTGGTGCGACACTCATTACCCCAAAACACTACCTGTAGTTAAATCATATTAAACTTAAATTTCCCACCTAACCAAAAATTAAGACAAATACCATCACATTTAAAAACTGGAAAGTGATGAATCTAAGTCTTTTTTGTGTATTTGTGTGCACATGTACACTATATAAAGTGTCCACGTTTGTGCATGTGTTTGTGTTTGTGATTGTTAATTACATGATACTAAATGAAGAGGATCTGGGCAAGGGCAGGCAGGAAGTAGAGAAGGAGGTTTGAGAAAAGATTAAAATGCAGTATTTATGTGAACCAAGTTTCCATGATAAATGAAGTTTTTACATATCAAAATCTTACCATAAAAAGACCAAAAATAAGAATGTGCATATGTAAAATAACCACTCTTTTTTCAGACAAAATTGTTCCTAATTTGAACCTCAGCTTGAAGCAATGAGAGCAGTCATGCGTGATTCTATTTCTGTGATCCGGTGTAGCCCAGGCCAGCATTATTCATAACCTTATCAACACGTTTTTAAATGTTATGCTACGACAGAAGGTGAAAATTTTGAGTATTTTTAATGTAAATCTTAATATATCCTAGTGTATATTCATACAATGGTAGCATAATGTTGGTAGAAATCAGATGATGCATTCCTGACGATTAAAAAATATTCTCTGGTCAAAAGGAAAGAGAGCCGGTGAGATGGCTCAGCGGCGTAAGCGCCTGCCTTGCAAGCGCGAGGGCCCGAGTTCAACTCCCGGATCCCACATACGAAAAAGGGGCTGGTGATATCGCTCAGTGGCACGGGTGCCTGTTGGCGCACAAGGTCCTGAGGTCGACCCCCGGTACCCACAAAAAAAAAAAAAAAAAAAAAAAAAAAAAGAAAGGAAAGAGAGACTGGAATAGGGAAAAGAAAGAAGGGAAAGGGAAAAAAAATTGTATATATATATATAAGATGGTTAAGATAGATACACTACCAATTTTACTTAGTTCATTGAAGAGTAGGGTTTGTGCCAATAATGTTTGGACAATTGAATGCTAATGTCTGGTATCCTGAATAACTAACTTAAAGATAGTAATACGTAATGTATTAACCATTGTTACCCTCCTATTATGTTGCTTTGAAAATTTGTTCTTCTTTTGATTTGTTTTGTTTTTTCTTCTCTTTAAAAAAAAAAACAATTCTCTGGATGTGGAAACACATCTTCCTCACGTCCCTCCTCACCTCCAAAAATTCCGCCGCCCACCCTGTTTCTTATACTGCATTGATTGAATAAACCATATTCATATCTGTTCTCATTCTTTTTTTTTTTTTTTTTTGTGGGTACCGGGGGGTCGACCTCAGGACCTCGCGCGCCAGCAGGCACCCGTGCCGCTGAGCGATATCACCGGCCCCTTTTTCGTATGTGGGATCCGGGAGTCAAACTCGGGCCCTCACGCTTGCCGGGCAGGTGCTTAAGCCGCTGAGCCATCTCACCGGCCCTCTGTTCTCATTCTTGCCTTTGGGATTTATGCGAATTAGACTGAACTTCTAAAATGGTGCACCCATAAATACGTTTCATATTTAAATGGTTTATTCAAAGAACAGCAACTGAAATCATGTCTGCCAAATGTGATACATTTGCTTTGGAAGTTTTTATTATTTTTAACATTTTTATTAGTGCATGTTTGCAGTACGTAACGCTTACATTCCTTCTGGGAAGTGGGTACACGTCCATAACATACTGTAAAAAATGTGAAGGTCAATGTACCTCAATGAACTTACCGGTCAAAAGATTCGGAAGCCTCCTTCCCCTCACCTCCGTTATGATCAGTCGGATCTTTATGATTTCTTAAAGGCTGATCCTCATTTATCTTCTGCACATTGTCTGCAGATGGGACACCGTTTTGCAGAGCCCTTGTAATCTGCAAAGACAACTTCTCATCATAAAGGACAGTGGACATCTTCTCTGTTTCCCTGCAAGCAAACTGCTACAATCGTTGTGTCTCTATTTCTACAGAAGGCAAATGAAAAAAACGTTAGCGCTTGTAGAGCAAAACTGTGTTCTCTCCCCTACGGTGTGGAATGATGTAAAATGAACGATGACCCACATTCACATGTGAAAGATGGAAGTGAGAGGGGTTTTGAGATATCGTGAAGTACCAGGGAAATTACAAGCTGCACTTTGGTTCATTAGATTTTTATATTTGGACACTACTAAGGTTGAAATGATGAAGGTTGGAACATAAAGGTATAGTTTAATGGACATGGAGATACATATGCGAATTTAGGTTGCTATATCTAATACATCTTCATGTACTACAGTCAGACATGTGCACACACACACACACACACACACAGACACACACACACTCACATGCACGCCTAAGACTTCCCCTCAGGTCTCCCTACCTTTGTTAGTTCTCAGAGATTGAGCTCAGATGGATATTCCTGGTCAGCACAAACCAGATTGAACACAAAAGCGATGGCAGAATTTCATCTTGCTGGAGTTGTCTCCCCTCTTTTGCAGGAGCTCAGTGTAAGTGAGATGTTGAAGAGAATTTTTATCGATGACCATTTTACTGGCTTGCTGCTTGGCAGTCGTATTCATATTTAATGAACCAAATGTTTTCCATGTGAACATCCTGTTTGCATTGTCTCCATGCATCCTGCTTGGCAGCAGTGGGCTATATTTGACAATGTTTTATTTTCCTGGTGAGATTAGTACTAAGCAAAGCTTAACTTCTGGTGGGTAATGGAGATTATCCTGTGAGAGAGAACAATCCACTTTCAAGTACAAGATGTACTTCACCAACTACTATGATTTTATCAACATTAAGAAAGCAACCTTGAATTTATTTGTTAAAAGTAAAAATGGTACCTTCCATTTTTTTCAAAACTTTACTTAAGGAAGCATTATAATAAATCCTTGTTATAAGAGACATCTATATTAAAATCTGGTAACAAATTCCAACAAGAACACGTTGTTACTTCGCACTCTATTTAGGAATCATTTCCAAGTTGTTTTTTCAAACGTGTAATATCCAACCTTGTAGGAACTGATTGTAATCATAATTACAGATAGGACATTTCTTCCTGGTTGCAGTTGCTGATATTGATACTCATGTACTTTAAACACATCTTGTAATCTCCATCTGTGACCAACTCACAATAACCATTGACAGTAATTTTCAATCAACAATTGTGCAGTATTCTACCATCTATGTATGATTAATCTACTGATTATAAAATAATCATATAAGTGTTTAGTGATGTGTAGTATAGAAGTTAAGGGCAGAAGTTGAAGTGAAACTCTCTGGGTGATTTGAAATGTATAATTCAATTTTGTAATTGAAGTGAAAGATGAGTTTTCAATACTTTGAGACAGAAGTGATATATTGCAAATGTTTCATATTTTATGGTATTAACTGCTGCTTTTGGGAGATGTATCCATCCCTGAAACTTTTTCCCATTCAACTTATTGAGAATTCCATTTATTTTTGGAAGTTCTTTTGCCCTCATTCATCCTTCCTTTCTTTAGTAGAATTTGTTTTTGTGTTCTGTGAAACCATTGATATGTTGGTTTCTCAAGAATTTTACAACGTTTAAATCTTGGCATATGTGGATTTTCTTTCTGAGTTATTCCATAGACGTATTTACCGCGATATCCTTTTATGTTGGCATTGGGATCGTTTATTCTTAGCTATCTCCGAGATCCTTTGTGTGGATATTATATTTTTATCCATTTGTATATTGATGGGTTTTTTTCTAAATCTAGAGTGTTTTAAACTAGACCTAACATTCATGCAGGTGTTGTTTAAAAAACAAGAATGTCTTGTCTCTTTGTTCAATAATATGAGCGGAATATTTGGATCATGGCACCTGGGTTAACATGTGTTACCATAAATCCCATGTAAGAACATTCACGTTAATTTCTTACAACATTTATTTTAAAATTAGTTTTCAGTTTTTAATTTTTCACTAGTACATGTTTGCACTATATAATGATTGCTTTATTCACTGGCTATTGGTAAATGTAGGTAACACATCTAAATTCTTTTTTCACCTCATTTCTCCAACCTCTTTCTTACATCCCTTGCTTTCCTTATCTTTTACAAAAGATCTAGCTATCTCCTATTACCAGGGTTTTATTTTGTTTTTCGTTTATATTCTGTTTATTTCATATCAGAGAATCCATGTGATATTTAAGCTTGTGTGTCTGATTTATTTCACTAAAATGGATAGTGACTAAGTGCATTCATTTGGCTACAAATGATCAAAGTTAATCTGACTTAAGGGGAGAGTAATATTCCATTGTGTATGAATGCCACATACTTGTATCCATTGTTCTGCTGATGGACATACGGGCTACTTTCAACATTTTGTTACTGTGAGTTTTGCTGCTATACAGATGAGTTTGTCAGTATCATTGTAATATGAAAGCACTGATGGACTTTTAAGTAGCATTAATTACTTTCTTATCTCCACATAGTATATGAACTAATTTTTCTAAATGTGTGTCTACTATCATTTTTAGTAGATGAAATCATGGAAGAGAGAGAGGTGGAGAGGAAGAGAGAGAGATAAGAAGGAAGGAAGGGAGGAAGGAAGAAAGGAAGGAAATAAGAAAGTGAGGCAAATAGTGTAACTTTTTATAAACTGACAAATGCTAAATCTAATATGTTTTTGAACATTTATGCACACATTTGTGTTACTTTTGATGTCAACATATTTACCTGCGTTTTGGGAGTTGCTTACTTGGTAGCAAATGTTGAAGATCTGGGTTTGTTCAGGTACAGAGAGACAAAGAATGGAGGAGGAAGTCAGAACAATTAAGATGCTACCTGTACATGGACCCATTCTCCTGGATGAAGGAAATTATTATGTATCACATAACTGCACTAATTATAAAAGTAACTAAAAAAGGAGAAAAACAGTAGGTGAAATATCAGGAAAAAGATTCAAAGCAAATTGTACATAATATGAGCCTCTGTTTAAAACAGTGAGAGAAATCATTCAAGATTCTATATCGATGATTTAAAACAACTCAATACAATTTTCAAATGCCAATTCTGTAATATGAATTTTCTGTATGCTAAAATATTTCATTTTATATATAAATGTTATAGTGTGCTATTCTGACTTAGGGAAGTTATTTTATTTAAATATCAGGAATGTGTAATTAAAATACTACTATAATAACATATGTGCCCAGAAGTTTTTAATTACTTCATTAAAATATGTTTTTTTATTTTCTACTAAGATTGAAAGCAGTGTTTCAGGTGTTTGTTAAATTTAAGCTTAATATGACATGTTTGTCAGTATAGGCATTCAATTGCATTATAATATTGGGTAGGATATGGTGATCAATTTCTTCATGATTAAAAAAAAAAGGAAAAATTTCAGCTGGTTTTGGGTGGTGGAAAAACAACTTCTAAATTCCACTCTGCATTTCCTCAGAGCTCATCACCCCCTTTCCTATATTGCATTGATATATGCACCCATGTTTATATCTCTTCTCATTCCACCTTTTGTATTTGATGTACTTACACCACACTTCTTAAAAGGTTCATTTATAAAATATCTAAACCGTTTTTTTCAATGAACAGCAATTGTGATTATGTCTGCTAAATAAAAGATAAAAAAAAAGAAATGTGGAAGATTTTTAAAAATGTAAACTAGCCTTAACAAATACTTTGTGGTGGAGAATCATGAAAGACACTATCTGGGATTTGACCTCGGATATCATTGGCACTAATATTCCACACTTGGACTTAAGATGGTGTGAAATTTACTCTGAATTTGTATGATGATATGAAAACTAGGAAGTTTCATTAGTAACTAATGGAAGTTGAATAGTAACTAGTAGCAGAATTTGTTCTAGGATCCTGATATCCAGGCATGCAGAATTGACCTAAGACCATGAATTTGCACATGTTCCATAGTTCATGTCATGCATTCATCCAACAGGGTGGTAGGTCACCATCTACCGTGTAAATATCGTTTTTTGTTTTTGTTCACATGACTGCGTGGCTTTGGCATATTCCATTCCCCCTTCAAAACAAATAAAATAATAATCTTTGTTCCTCATCCATCCTTGAGGATCTTAAAAAGTCACAGTGCAATGGAGGGGCTACAAGTAATTTATATTTCAATCTTATAATTGTTCCTTATCTCCGTATCCTCGGAGCTTCACGATTTTATTGCAGGGCTGCTTAACTGTCAGTCATTGACTGTGGAGCTAATTCATTTATATTTAAATTTGAAGACTAAAAATCCATTATTGATAACCCAATGTTCTTATAACTCCAACTCTACTTCATTATTGCTGATTTTAACATTACATTTTTGGCATGATAAGCTGTTTTCTTACTTTGTATTTAGTGTCAGCCTCATAGAGAAAAACACTACAACTGAAGCAGTAGTTCATTACTAACCTCCTATTTTGCAGTCTATTTGCTAAATAATAATTTCACTAGTTTCCGTAACCACTTATTCCATTGTTAATATTTCCCCAAATACACTCTTCACTCCTTTAAACACCAAGGACTGATAACTAGGGATAATATTAATAAAATAGTTTTCTTTTTTTCTATACTCACATTTATGCAGGTTTTCCATAAGATAAGCATAAAATAAAACTTGGTTATGTAAAATCCACCAACAAAAAATCTTAGGTTTACATTTCTCACTGAATTTGTGGCAGTCATCTTGAAAACCACTGAACATGAATCTACTTAAAATCCTACACTCCTTGAACTAAAAATTATCTTTAATATTCTTAAGCCTTTCTATATTCTAATTTGCCTTTTTATGAATTTATGGTTTTAAAATGATGTATGCTTTCTTGTGACATAAATGTCTTTATGTGAGAAACATTTTCCATGTCCCTGCATAATGTAGATGCACAATCATCTATGGGTCACTATGGTACTAATTATTTAAGCTCTTTTTGTAACTACATAACCCTGTCCACTTCGTGCAATGTCAAACCATCAACAAAAGACAATCTTGTCTTTTGCTCCCATACTGTAAGCTTTCAACACATATATACTCTTTGCAGGAGAGACTTCATTTATCATTGTAATTTGTTATGTTAGAATTGTTTATATATACAATGTTTACATTCCTTGTGTTGAGCTTGTACATGAAGGTAATATATCTCAATTACTTTTTTATTCCCTATCTCCTTTGTCAATCTCATGATGCCACTCTTTTTCATTAGTACATCTATGCAGTAAATAAAGTTTGCATTCTTTCTGGGGAATTGGCCCATGTATGTAACAGATCTTAATTCCTTTTATTATTCCTTTCTCTCTCCTCCATTTCCCCTCTGTCCTTCTTGATCCCATTCCCCTTTGTGAAAAATCTATCTCCCTTTTCCTTATTTTCTTTTATTTTGCACTTTATTTATACTTTGTGTTTTCCATATAAGAGAAACCAAATGATATTTAAGCTCATGTGTTTGATTTGTTTCACTTGACATTCAATGAAGCTGCATTGAATTTCCTACAAATGACTCAAATTTATCTTTCTTCATGGAGGAGTACTACCCCATTGCATGTAAATGTCACATTTTCTTTATCCATGCATCTGTGGTTGGGCATCATGCGTGTAGCACCCTAGTATGAGGCTAATCTCACCTTCGGTAAGTTACATAGAAGGAAAATAACTGAGTTAAGTGGAATATAAAGTTTCAGTTTTTGAAGAATCTCCATACTGATTTCCATAAACCATATCTGCCTTGAAGCCAGCAGATCATGGTCTGAAAACACAGCCCCTCAAATAAACCTTTCATCCTTCGAGTTATGAGCATTGGTTTACAATCCCAACAAGAAAGCGACTAAGACGTGACCTGCTATCCAAAGTTCCCTTGTATGATCACTCCTAGTAAAATCCTTCTCATCGAAAAGAACTTTCATGGTAAATGTATCATTTATTATCAGTGCTCATAGAGTCCATCAAAACTCAGCTAATTTAGGTATGACGGGCATTGACACAAATTTCAGGCTTCCAGAGAAGATTCTTTCCTTACTGCTTTAAGGGTCTCTTCTATTAATGACACAATTCAAGGAGAAAAGCGCAACAACCAGCCCTCTGAAAAAACACTTCAGTAGATTCCACGGTGTGTTTCCCAATAAGTTTAGGCTGCACCTGAGCTATGAACACGGGTCTACAGTTAAAGATCAAACCCTCTATTTCCCCCAGCAAAATCAAAATGTTTTAATCCACAACTAATATTGGAACATATTTCTGAATGTGCAGTCTTGTTGCTTTTAGAGGAAGCAAATTTCACTCATTAACACACACGTACACACACACACACGCTTCCTTTTCTGTAGGACCCCAATAAGGATGATTAATCAGAGAGAATTTGAACTGATGAAACTTACAGAATTTCAGGTTTCTCAACATACTTTTTGGGTCCATTGGTTTCAGCGGAAGATCCTGTTGGTATCGTCTTCATGCATCCTGCTTGGCAGGGATGAGCTGCATTTCATGATGTTTTATTTTCCTAATAAGATTAGTAGTAAGTGAAGCTTAAATTGAGCTAGGTAAATGACCTATGCTGTGAGAGAGAGGAGTTCACATTCAATGCTTCCAGGGCGGCGATAATTATTTTCTATCATGTTCTGACTCATAAAGTGGATTTGAGGAACAAATGGTATATCCCCAACACCTATCTTTAACCTGACTTTCTAAAAGGAAAATGCTACTCTCTATTTTTATACATTCTGACTTAATGTGCCATTACTGCAAAGCCTTGTGTTACGGCTTATATGTCAATGTCCCCACAAATCACCCTGCACTCATAAGTAGGGCTTTGGGGAGCTCACTGCATCATGGGTGTATAATACTGGGTTAGGGGTATATGGTACTGGGTGGTCCTGTGATTAATTTAGTTCTGAATGTAGCTGAATGAATTTACTAAAGAAATAAGTTATTCCCTGGGTATGGGAGGCGCCACACAATAAGCTTGTAGCCTGGATAGAATACAAAAAGAAAGGGAGTCTCACTGCTGCTGCCTCCTACCTGCTATGCCATGGACTGTTCCTTCTCTGCCATGACCCTCTGCCATGCCACCTTGCCTTGGTGACAGCTGACTGCTGACAGAGACCTCTACAAAGTGTGAGCCAAAATTAACCTTCCCTATGTTAACTTGTGGGTGTCAGGCATTTTGTCCTAGCATCAAGAAAGTAACTAAGACAGATTTTCGTACCAGAGAAGTGGAGTCATTGCTGTTACACTCTCTGGCCATGTGGCTTAGAAGCATTTGAAACTGGCTTGTTGGGGGTTTTTGAAAAGGTTGGAGAACCAGCCCTGGAATGTGGGAGGCAGGCTTGCTGGGAGACTCTGATCAGAGCTCAGAAAACCAGAATTTTGACAGAAATGCAGCTGAGAAAGATCAGGTTCATGAGGTTTCCACTGGAAAGGGCTCCATTGGCAGTTGGACTCATGACCGTAAGTGTGGTATTTTTTGGCAGAAAACTTCTCTGTTCATGTCCACGGACGTTGCAGGGCACTGAGAATAAATCCATCAAACTAGCTAATCTGGAAAAAGAAATTTCAAGCAAGTCTAAAGTTGAGGCAGTGACATAGCTAACACTGGATATTTTAGCTGAGAACTAAGTTGAGATTCAAGAGCACACAACCCAGCGGAAGGATTTAAATTTTTTGCATTTGGCAGAAAGAGACCTCCACTAAAGTTAGGACCTACAGAAATGGAAGACAGGAGAACTTGGTGCTGAGAAGGTTAACAATAAAAAGCCAGGACAGTCAAATCTTAGACTGTGAGTAAATACTTCTGTGAGTATTCTGCATTATAAGCAAACATTTCCAAAAGTTAGAACTTGATAAATGAGCGATATCTTGCAATACGTGTGGTGTGTGATGCCCTACATCACATGATCACTACTGAACTAATGTTTATTCACTATTTTTGCAGGATTTTGGGTGATTGTCTCCCAAGAGCAAGATGTTATGGAAGAGACTTCATTTCCACAGGAGGAGGAGAAAAAGCCAGAGGAATTCCTCATTTCAAATGTCATTGTTAAAATGTATAAAATGTGGGAAACAGTGTAAAGTTTTGTAGAAAAGCGCCACCCAAATGAGTGTGTAGTATTGCAAGCAATGAATCTGTTTAAAGTAAATGCAATGTCTTTTCTTTTGTGTGTGTGTATGGGTACCGGGGATCAAACTCAGGACCTTGCGCGCCAGCAGGCACCCGTGTTGCTGAGCGATATCACCGGCCCTTTTTTTGTATGTGGGTTCCGGGAGTCAAACTCAGAACGTTGTGCTTGCCAGGCAGGCAGTTATGCCGCTGAACCTTCACACCGGCTCCAATGCAATGTCTTTAATGCAATTTTAAGACAATACAATTTCCACAAAATTCTCAAAAAGAGACAAAACAAATGTCATTGTATAGGTTCCTTCTCAATGTTGCAAGAACAAGAAAAGATTCCATTGAAACAATAGGTAGCACTGATTCCTTTAGTGATAGCAAAAGTTGTCCTGTACAATAACCTCTTCTCTCTGGTCTCCCTCACACCTGCTATGGAGGTTTTCAAAGGTCAGTGCAGATTAATTTGTTTATTTTTCTTCATTTTAATTTTTTTTTACTATTTTGCATTACAGTATTTTAACCATTTTCATATGAATATATTTGGGTTATGGAAAGTACCTGCTGAGTTTCCATTATTTCTTATGGGAAAATATGCTTTGATATACAAATGCTTTAGATTACAAGCATGTTTCCAGAAAAAAATTATGCTCACAAACTACTCTTATTTCAGAAGATTAAAAATAGAAAAGAAGGCCTGAGGGCACCACAGGAACCAGTAGGACTCCACACTTTGAAGCCTTGGAATTGTAAAGGTGAAGGACTTTGCTTTGATAAGACAGCCTCAGAGCACCATGTTCCAGAATGGTGGTAGCCTAGAGAATTTTTTTTCCTGGGGATTAGGTTCAGAGTGCTCAGTGGTCCAGGTACCTGACTTGTACAATCAAGAAAGAAGGAAGCCTGGCTACTGCTCCAGCTGGCAGCAGATCTTGGTGTCATCCACATAGTGCTGGTTTTAAGGCATGAAGAGCATGCAAGAGTTGTGGGATCAGGATGGCTTCCACCCAGTTTTCAGAAAAAAGCTTGGGAGGCCAGTCAGTGTGCTTCTGACAAGATAGGGTGTGAAGCTGTAAGTGTGATGCTGAAAATCCAGTGGAGACCACAGAGGATTGGGGAAGCCAGGAACATGGGTCATCAGAGGAAAGCTGCAAAGGGTGAGTAGAGTGGGCTCAAGAGAGAAGCCTTGGGAGCCACAATGACCCACAGTGACATAGGGGCAGAGGCACCCAAGCCTTTGGAATTCACATCTTGCCCCAGATTGCCCCAGATGCTGCACATGGTACTACAGGGCTTAATGTTTGCCCTGCTGGATTTTGATCTTGCTTTGGCCCCATTCCTTTCTATTTCCCTATTTGTAACTTTCAAAATGGAATGTTTATCTTGAGGAATTGTATATGGAAAGTTTTTAACCTTCCTTTCATCTTTACAGGATCTCACACCTAAGAGTTTGCCTTAAATCTCAGAGAAGAATTTGGACTTGGACTTCTAAGCCAAGGTGAAACTGTTAGGACTTTGGCAGCTCTTAGAGGTGGACTAAGTGTGTTTTGCATAAAGGGGTGTGCATGAGTCTGTTAGGGTCCAGGGCAGAATGTCCTGGCTTGTATCTAGAAGTCTCCCCAAAGTCTCATATGCTCAGAAGTGGGCTTTTTGGGAGCTTGTTGCATCATGCGTATGTGATACTTGGATTAAGAATATGTGATACTGGATTTGTCTGTTAATTGGTTTAGCATAGTTCTGGGTTTCCCTGATGGACTTACAGTAGATAGAAGTGCCAACTGTATGAAGGAGTCATCAACCTGTAGGTTTGTAGCCTGGATGGAATGTAAAAGAAAAGGAAGGCTCACCGCTGCCACCTCCTGCCTGCTCTGCCATGGACTGTTTCTCCTCCACCATGCCCCTCTGCCAAGCCACCCTGCCTTGGAGTATTATTTACAATAATATTCAATCATACAGTGTGGTATCATATCTATAGTATAATTCATTCTGAGCTTCCTAGCCATAGCAAAATTTTAGGTGGAAGTTTAGTGAATTCTACTATAAAAATGAGCATAGTGATTTGAAATTTATAATTAAATTTTATAATGGAAACCAAAAGTGAGTTTTCAACATCTAAATTTTGAGAGAAATGAAATACATCAAATTTCCCACATTTATTAGGAAACACTGACAACTTTTATAAATGTATATTAGGATAAGTCTTTTCCCCATTCAGCATCATTAAACTGTCCATTTGCTTCCAAAATATCCTTTACCTCAGTTTACCTTACTCTCTATTGAGGAATCCATTTTTCTCTTTTATAAATGTGTTAAAATGTTGGAATTTTCTAGAATTTTACAAACTTGAATCTCTATGTATTTGTAATTCTTTTCTGGTGTATTCCTTCCAGCCTATTTGTTATGACATTCCGTGGTGTGGTTGGTGTACTTTATTTCCATTTACCTCTGAGGAGCTATGGTAATGTATACTAATATTTTATAGAATTTAATATTGATGGATTTTTTTCTAAATGTGAACAATTTTGTGCAAAACTGAACATGCCTGTAGATGTATTGATAAACAACAACAGTGTCACATCTTTTGGTTACAAATCACATAATCATGATTAGAATATTTATATCATTTACAAAAGCTTTGTTTCCGTTTTTTCCTTCTTTTCTCATTTTCTTTACATTTCCCTCTTTCCGTTTTCCCTCCTCCTCTTTTTTTCCCCTCCTCACTTGAATATTTTCTTCCTATCTCACAAAATGTGCCAATAAAATCTGATTGGAAAAGAAAAGAATATTTAGACCAAGGCATTGCATAGCTTTTCATTCCCATCTAACACGTGTGAGAAAGGCTTCCTCTAAATTCTTGCCAGCACTCGGAAGGGTCAGTCATTTTAATTGTCAATGTTGTAGTAAATCTATATGGGTAGCTTATTGCATGTGTACTTTAATTTTCTGAAAGAAGTTAATGTGAAATGTTTGTTTTTGTGTCTGTTCTCTACTGGTATAATTTCTTGTTCCTTATTTTCAAAAGTGTATTCAGGTTTATTGCTTTTGGATAAGTTATTTGTTCACAATGTCTTAATATTTAACATTTTTATTCATTTCACTAACATTGCTCATACATAATTTGTGTATTTTGATAGCCCTACCACAAGGTACTACAGGCAAGGTATACAGTCATAACTGTATATTGACTTACCTCGTTGTTTTTCCAAGAAGTACTTGTATCTTTAAAAGTGTTGCTGTTAAAATTATCCTAGGATTCTTCAGCCAGTTGGATGCTTCTAGGATATGTCCAAAACTAGAGGCCCAGATACTGATACCAAAAGTCCATATGTAATGGGTTTAAACTTTCTCTGACTCTTCTTTCTTTGCCATTGAAATCTATATGTACGTATTTTTGCTTTTCTCCTACCTGGAACTTCTCAAGCTACAATGCAATAGTTAATTAATTACAGACATCTTTCTAAGGAGAGCCTGACTGGGCTGCAACATGCATTCAAAAAGCAGATATTTCCCACAAAAGCAGTATTTGTACCTGGTACAGGCTTCTTTCTGTCCCCTTGTGTTTCCTGTAGCCTCTCCTTGCAAATAGACTTCCAAATCGACAGGGAATGTCTTCTGTTTTCCAACCTTCCTCTTAATGTGTGTTCTGGTGTTTCTCCTTTGTCTTTTGTTCTAGTTTCCTGCATAGTACTGCAGTTTGGAAGTTTTAGGAATGTAAAGGATTCTCTTTCTCCATCATTTGCAAGGAGGAGTTGCTTCTTAATATTTTTGAAAACTGCCCAGCACATGAAACTTTTATGTAGAAATTCTAAAAATGGTCAGCATCAAGAATCCATCAGAAGGAATGTTTCTTTTTCTCAGGAATAGTGTGCTACTCTGTTGTGAGTTATGGTTACCTCCTCATGTGCACCAATACAGAACTTCTACCTCTCAAAGAACTTTAGTCAGAGCTATTGCGTTTTGTTCTATGTGTGCATTTAATCTAAGAATCTTTAAGTGATTTAAGAATATTTTACCTTTGAACAATTTAGAGTTTCTTGGCTAAGGGCAGGTTTTCTGAGTTCCTCATTCCATCATTTTGCAGTCATGAAATGATGTAATAATTTTATAATTTGGGGCACTTTGTAGTTGTTGATTGTAGGGAAGGACTTCCTGTGTTGGGGATTCAGTCCTTCCACCTGTGGGTGATGTCAAATGAAGCTGATTTCTTGAACAATTCCTTTGGGAGTGTTTCATTAAGAAAATGCAGGTCTACTACATGACACAGAATTTGTTCAATATTGGTAGATGTTATGGTTTCTGTCTAGATGCCCCCAAAAGCCTCATGTGGTTATGGGGGCAGTTCAAGAGTTTGTGATTGATTCATGGCCCAGTGCTGGGATTATGGGTGTGAGTGTTACACCCACCCTAGGGAAGGTAGACTACATACAACATAAGGGACAGAAAGAATCTTCTCTGCTCACTCCCACATTTTTGCTCTTGTTTTGCTGTCTTCTGCCACCATGAACTGCTGCCCTCTGCCATGTGCCACCCTGCCTTAGAGCCAGCTGATTATGGACTGAAACCTCCACAAACTGTGAGCTAAATAAACCCCTCCTTCCTTAATTTTGGGTGTCAGGTATTTCGTCTCTGCAATGAGAGAAAAGTAACCAATACAGTAGATAATTAGACATTTCATACATAGGAAAACCATATTTTTGTTGTACAAGATGGTGGATCTTTCATAATTGGGACTGCCTCTAAATTTTGTCTAACTACTGTACTATCATCTTCTAAATCCCGGTTTCAAACCACATCGGCATATGTAGACTCTTCAAGTGTTTAATAGCTCAAACTTTCAGAAGTTGTTTAGGAAAAGCAATATTTTTTTGATGCATTCTGGCCACCTGTCATACCCTCTGATTTCTGCTGGATGCAGGACTAGAATTGGATCCTGAAAGGCTCTTCTGAGACTTTTTAAAGAAATCCAACCCCCTTCTCAGGTGACGTCTGATGAAATACTTGCATTGCATCAGACAAGTCATATACACGTTAATGTGGCCCGTGTTTCTCTCTCTGTGCAATGCTCATTCAAGAATTATGCAATAAGCTCTTATGAGATCCATTTCCTATTCTACTGAGGGTGTAGGCTGTTTCATGGCGGAGAGTATTTGAGTAGAAACCACTTCATGTTGCACATTAGGAGTGTTCATCAAACACAGGTAAAATGGATGCGAGATCAATTTAATAAATAGCTCCTGAAGCCAGGAATACCAAACTAAGTTTTGCAAGGGGATGGCAAAGAAAAGTATGAGACAGGGTCCGTGACCTTGCAAGGAAGAACACATGTATTTTCAGGGAAATGATTATTTACACTTCATGATGATTTATCTAATGGCAACAGGAGGATAATACGCAAAAATTCCTGAAGCAATTATTTGTAAGGTAGTAAAAAAAAATTAAGTATATCTGCCTGCATAAATAAGATATTGGTGAGAGGGTAAAAAAAATATTAAATCTCTTTGTGAAGGAAGTACTGAAGGATTTTTAGACACAAATCATTTC
Organism: Erethizon dorsatum; assembly: GCA_028451465.1. Taxonomy (NCBI): domain Eukaryota; kingdom Metazoa; phylum Chordata; class Mammalia; order Rodentia; family Erethizontidae; genus Erethizon; species Erethizon dorsatum. Next base: position 3,288,808 of record CM051843.1, read on the forward strand.
ACAGGATCCCATTGGTGAGTGGTATTTTGGGGTTTTATATGTAAAAATTTCCAACTGTTTTTCACTTCGAATTATTAAGTATTTAGGCACTGCAAGATACTTCAGGCCCACCAAAGTTCACCAATTTTCCTCTTGGTTTTCAGTCTGTACCTCACAAAATCCCTTAATTGTATCTCCAAATTACAGGTACCTAATCTTTACAATAGATCAATGTTAATTTTTTCTGCTTTAAACACATATGCTAATATAAGCCACGGGATTTGCCATCCTTAAAATTGGACTTTATAAAAATTAATATTTATTTCAAATACCAAAAGATAAAAATTCTTAACCTAAAATGTTTCAAGATGTATAATTGTTACAGTTCTACACATCAAAGCAATGTGATATTTAGGGCATGGATCTGTAAAAGAAAGACAAGAGGACCAAAAAAAAAAAAAAAAAGGATAATTTCACTTCCTCAATATTTCAAAGTATTTTAAATAATGGATTGAATAAGAGAAAATTTGATGAGAAGTTAATCTGAATGAGGGGCTCAAAATTTCTTTTCTTTCCATGCAAAATTTTATGATGCTGGAAGCACCGTAGTGACTGTACCAGTTTTACAGACATATCTGATGTTTTCCTTTGGGATCCCCTTTTCCTCAGTCAGTTGCACCAACACCTCCAGTTCTCCCTCACTCAGGCTGTCTCCTTTCCCTGCATTCCATGCAAGATAAAGCAGATATGACTTTTGGATGCTGGCTGATTCCTGAGCTGTCCCCTGGTCACCCTGTCGTGTCACCTGGGAAATCCCACCATCTCCACCCACCCTCTTCTCCAGTCAGCATTGTGGTTCCCCCAGCTTGTTCTCATATGGCATGGGGACACTCGATGTTCATCTACAAAGCACACTAAAGGTCATTCCTTCCATGAGCCTCAGCATCCTCAGATAGGTGAAGTTCTCCAGCACACCTCCAGGGCATCACCACTGGACTGGAAGATGTGAGTCTTCCTAAGCTCTGCTTCTGTTTTACCTTTATCTAAACTCCAGAATCATCTTCTTCCTATTTTTTCTACAAAGGACTGAGGAGAGGCCATGATGTAATGTTTTGACCAAGCACACGGGCACTGTTTTCTCTGCTGAGGCCAACTGAAAAGAAACCAAAATCCAAAATCATTACTTCTTTGGCAAACCAAGCTTCCACACTCAAGTACCTGAGTTATGGCTCTAATAGCAGAAAGGTTCTAGTGCACCAACCCATGGCCCTAAGGTGTACTTGGAAGTCAAGCTGGCTGATGTGCCTGAGACACTATGATGAGAGCAATAGCCTTGAGTCCCGGAAAGAAGTTACCGTGCTGAATTCACATTTCAGAACTTTGTTTCTAGAAGACATGTGCCACACTTGCCGTTTCTCCATTGTCAACTAGCAAGATGTCAGGACCCATTGAAGGCGATGGTTGACATCTGCTGTGTAATTAAAACAAAACAAATATTACATTTACTTTTTGCATAAATAAAATAGATCATGTTACTGTATGTTTCAACCCATAGAATGAAATGCAATACTTACGGAGAGCAAAAGTCAGATTTGTTTCTTCATCCACCACAATATTCTTGACAACAGGAGTTTGTCTGACACTATAAAAAATTGAAAACCACTCCTAACTCCAGCTATGATAGGAGAAAAATATGTAGACATATTCATAATTTATGTTTTCCCCTTTTAACATTCAATATGTCTTGTTTGCAATATTGTTCTCCACCTACCCTATTATCATGGACTCTGTTTCAGTAAGATTGTCCCAGACACATTGCAATCTGCTACAAGACTTACTGAGGGGGGGAAAGATTTTCATATCCCCACCAAGAGGCAGAAAGACACCAGAGTACACAATTATTTGAACATTAATGGAACAAAAGTTGTTTCATGGGGCCAGTGAGATGGCTCAGCGGCATAAGCGCCTGCCCAGCAAGCGTGAGGGCCCGAGTTCGACTCCCAGAACCCACATATGAAAAAGGGGCCAGTGATATCGCTCAGCAGCACGGGTGCCTGCTGGCGCACGAGGTCCTGAGGTCAACACCCCGGTACCCACACACACACACAAAAAGTTGTTTCATGATCACAAAATAGTTGTCTCCATAAGTGTTTCTTTGTTCACGGAATGGTAGGGCTGCAGCTGTCACAAAACAGCTCCCAAGATCTCAGTATTAATTTTTCAGGAATTTTTCAAAGTAAGTATCATACACAGCCAGTATTAACAGATAGTGGTTAACAGCCACATTGTATGTAACTGGGGGTTTTGCTCAGTGAGAGAGCACAGATGTAGCCTTCATAGGGCCATGTATTCAATTTGGTTTCTCAAAAATTACAATTTTGTAAAGATGGTGTGGGATTCACCTAACTTTTAAATGGAGTACTACTTTGCCGTAAAGAATGATAAATTTGAGTCATTTGTAAGTCAACACACCTTGAGAACTTAATGTTAAGTGAAATATGACAGACACACAAGCTTAAATATTGCATGGTTTCTCTTGCATAAGATACTCAAAATATAAATAAGGAAATCAATAGAAGAGAGACAAAAGGAAAAAAAGAGGTAGATGTTTTGCAAATGGGAGGGAGACCAAGAGATGGAGTTGGGGAGGGAAGAAGATGGGGAAAGTTTGAAACAAGAATGCAGGTGTGTTTTCTCCAAGCAACAACTCCCAAAGATGAGTGTAATTATTATTTACTAAAAACATGTACCAATAAAAATGTAATCAATATGTAAACTCTACTGAATTTAAATTTCACACACAGTCTTATTTACCTCTTTTGAGTGTCAAAGATAATAGGAAAAACAGGCAGTGATGATGTTCTGATGTTCTGAGAGAATTCTGAACACATATGTCACTTTATTACCAATCGGACTGGGCAAATTCGCACTCTGAACTGAGTTGTTACAAATCTGTTCAGACAAGGAGAAAAGTGTGGTGTTATATATTTTACATAAAATGTACTATTTAGCGAGTTTATCAAATAGTGTTACAAGACTGATGCATCGATTTTGGGGCCAGGTTTTAAGTTCTGCACAGAGGATAGCATCATCCTTTCTGATTTTAAGGGATTTGCTCAACTTATATACAATTGGGTATGTAAATATTTTTATATCAAGTATTCCTATACTGTTCTTGTAGGTTTGATTAATCAGACCATATTTCTTTATCAGTTTCTGCTGAACAAGCCTTTTTTTTGTTATTGTTGTTTGAGGGTTTTTTTTTTTTTTTACATTTTTTATTAGTGCAAGTTTACCATACATGATGACACATTCATCCTAGGGAACATGAGACTTTTGTCACCATATAATTTCATCTGTTTGGAATTTTCCTTGTGTGATATTTGTCATATGTAATAGGCAAAAGGTGCCTATTTAACATCTTCCTTTGCATATTGCATGTGTATAAACATTGGAAAAAATAACAAAGACCCAGGGAAAAAAACAGGATTTTTTTTCTTGTGCAGATAATGTTAATATATTTTGTAAAAGATGATTCTTTGTGCACTCTGAAATATCTTGAATCCAGGCGAATTACAGATTTAGTAATAAATTTGCCATGTCAAAATCTTTGCTAACTCTAGGTGTGAATCTAGAGTCATTTGTGACATAAATTTACATACAATTGTCAATGGGTTGTCAATATTAATATACACCCTGAAAATTGTCGAGGTAACTCCAGGCACAGGGTCAGGCAAAATCAGTCCTTTCCCTTGAAAATATTACCTATGGAATCCACACCGATCATACATTGCAGGAGTGACTATAAAGTGACTTGGATATGATATGCTATCCATTCAATTCCCCATCAGTAGATATGACTTATAGTTACACTTCTGTGAACACTGTGTCATTAACATCAACTCAGCTACACTTTAGTGTTTTAGCTTTTTCAATTCCATAGATGATAACGTGGCAGGAGTATTTGACAATATCAAATTCTCCAAGACTTCTGAGTCATGAATGTGAAGATCCAATATCCTTTCCTGTTCAATTGTATTCTTTTTTTCTTTTCCATAAGTCATGAACCTGTATTCTGGCCTTCTTTCTTCACCTCTTCTATAACCTACTTGATGCTTTTGTGTCCTAATTAATTAAATAAATTGATATTATTTGAAACACATGCATATTTCACAGAAAAATTTAAATATACTATAGAAATACCTACATGAATTCAACTATTTTAAAAATTGAGTTTTTCACTGAATAGAAGATGGTTTTTACTGAGAGTAATTGCAAAATTTCTGAGTTATTGCAAAATGCTTTTGAGAGAGGAGAACATGAGCTACATCATAATTGATTTCACTTTTATGAACTAATGGAAATGTTTTATCATGTGTCTTTTGAGAGGTGAGGCTAGATGGCCAAGCACTTTTTGTAAAAGTCATGGCAGGATCTGTTGCAATACAAGGCACATACTCCATCTGGTGGATGTGATGGGAGGAAACGGTGGCCAGCATCATTTAAAATTCTCTGATTCCATAACTCACATGCAGAAAGTTTCGGATGATTGCAAACATCTGTGAAATGTAAAAAAATCATGTCAACAAACCCAAAACATGAACAATCCCAAGAGAATCAGAGTCAGTGGTCTTTAAACTACAGAAATGAAAATGTCTGTTTTGTACAAATGTAAAATATTGCCAGATATGGGACATAAATGTAATATAAGAAATCAAGACCCCTACTGGAGGAATGAAAGAAGGCTGTGAAAGGGTAAAAGAGAGAAACAACCATAAAGTAGAAATGAAATACATTATTCCTGAAGGAAAATCTTACACCTCAATAATTGCTGTGAATATAACTTGATTAAATTATCTTATTAAAAGGCATGGAGTGGTTGAATGAACACAAAACAAGACCCAAGTGCACATTGTTGCTAGACCCTCATTTCATCTCTAAGGAGACTACGAGGGTAATAAACTGAGAGTAAAGGCAGGGAATAAATATCCCATGTGAAGGGAAGGCAAAAGAACACAGATAGGATGCTAACATCACATGAAACACCCTGCAAAGCAACGTGAGTAAAAGGACATGTAAAGGGGCTTGGAGGGTCATTATACAAAATGTAATGCACAATGCACATGGAGTAGATTATATACATATATATATACATTTTACACCATGTATATTCTGTATATATAATTATATATATGTATGTGTGTGTATATATATATATATGTATATATATGTATTCTTGTATATATATATACAAGAATACCCAAATATATAGAGCAAATATTCATGAACTTGAAAGGAGAGAGAGACTCCAATTTAATAATAGTTACAAACAATAACACTCCATCCCCAGCAATGAACAGTTTATTAAGAGATAAATTAACTGAGAAATTAACTAAGGAATTAACAAAGAAACATCTGTTTTAAATTGCAGATTTGAGAAAATATCGTAACAGATATCCATGGAGTGTTCCATCCAACATCTGACAAATAGACATTTTTCTCGTCACCACATGGACCATCCTCCATGATAGGTCATATGAAGGCCAATAAACACATGTCCATGATTTAAAACAAAACAAAACAAAACAAAAAAGTGAGTAGCATTTATGACCAAAATCCAATAGAGTTAAATATCAATAATAAAACTTTAGAAAGTACACAGATGCACCTAAATTAATTTTTTTTCCTGAAAAATTATTGGATTCTGGAAGAAAACAAAACTGAAATTTAAAATAATTCTTCAAACAAATGAAATGGGTAGAAACCTATGGAACACAGCAAAAATAGTCCTAAGAGGCAAGTTTATAGTGACCAATACCCAGAGCAAACATAGAGAAAGATCTCAGGTAAGCAATCTACAACTTCATCTCAAGGAATGAAAAAATAGGCACAAAACTAAATCCGCATTTAGTAGAAGGTAACAGATAAGAAATATCAGAGAAGAAATAAATGAGATAAAGAAAAAATATATAAAAGTTCAATGTAACAGAGTGCAAGCTCTTCCAAAGATAGACTTTGCAAAAATAAAGGACAGGGTTCTCAAATATGTAAAATCAGAGATGAAAAGGTAAATATTACAAATTATTGATTGATTTTGTGCCAAGAATTTTGAGAGCTGAGAACAAATGGACAAATTCCTTGGCAAAATCACCTCACAAAACTGAACTATGAAGCAGTAGTAGACCTGAATAGGTCTATTATTACAAATTACAAAACCGAACCACTAATAAAAAAACCTCTACACACCCAGTCCCCTAGCATTTAGCAGTGAAGCTAAATGCTTTTCTTAACATCTAAAGAAAAAAAAAAAAACAGTAATTCTCATTAAATTGTCCAAAAATAAAAGAAATTCCTCTAAATACTTTGATAAGGACTCAACAACAAAAAAGACCTACTGGCTGATATCAGCTGATGCCAAAGCAATCAAACCATTACCAGAAAATCTAACTCTAACAACACATTAAACAGAGTATTCACTATGATTACGTGTGATTTGCCCACAGTATTTTATTTTTAGTGCATGCTTGTGGTACAGAATGACTTAACATTATTGTGGGGTGTTGGTACATGTATACGATTCATCTTAATTCTTTAGTCTCTCTCTTTTTTGTTGTCTCTCTTTCTCCTCCCTCCTTGCTCCTTCCAATTCTTGCTCCCCTGCTCAACTACAATTCCATCATATTTACCTTCAGTTTTTTTTGTTTCCAATCCCTTTCCTTCTCTCACTCTCCATTACTCTGTCTTGATCACATTCACTTAAAAAATCTCCCAAATACCCATTTGTCTATATTCTACTTTGTACTCTCTCCTTTTATCTCTATTTATATCTATCTATCTATCAACTATCTATCTATCTATCTATCTATCTATCTATCTATCATCTATCATCTATCTTTCCATCTATCATCTATCTATATCTATCTATCATCTATCTATCTTACTCATATAAGAGAAACAATGCAACACTTAATCTTGTGTGTCTGACTTACTGCATAGTATGGGCTCAAATTGCATGCATTTACTGAGGAATGCCTCAAGTTTGTCTTTCTTTACTGCACATTTGCATTCCTTTGTGTAGAAATATCACATTTTCTTTACCGATTCACCTGTTGATAAGCATATATGCCGTTTTCAGGACTTATTTACTCTTATGAGTTGTGCTGCTATAAGCATGGTTGCGTGTACATACCTGTGACACAATGTCTTTAACTCTCTCAGGATGACACATAAAAGGGGAATAGCTGGGTCAAATGGAATTTCCAGTTTTAGATTTTGGAGAAATCTCCACATTGTTTTCCACAGTAATTGTACTAGTTTGCATTCCAACCAAAAGTGTAGAAGAGTTCCTTTTTCCCTGCATCTAAATCAGCATGTGTGAGTATGTGATTTCTTGACAATAGCCATTCCTTCCGGAATCATAGCGCATTTCAATTTTGTTTTAATTTGCATTTCTCTAATGGCAAGGGATGTTGAACTGTTTTTTTTTTTTTTTTTCATGTATTTATTGGGCATTTTTACTGCTTTTCTGAGAAGTATCTACTCATTTTGGTTGCCCGTGTTTTTCATTGGGTCTTTGCTTGTGGGGTCTGATTTGTTTGAGTTATTTATACGTTCTGGATGCTAAACCTCTGTCTGAGGAATACCTGGTAAAATAGTTTTCCCATTCTGCACATCACGTGTTCACTCTCTTCATTGTTGCTTTTTATGGACAGAATCATGTTTTTTCTTGGATGTGATTCTATTTATTCATCCTTAGAGCTATTTTTGTCCCACTGGTAATCTGTTTAGAAAGTCCATGCCTTTGCCCATGACTTCAAGATTTTTACCTATTTTATCTTCCTGCCAATTAAGTCTTTCTATTTCAGTATTTAAATCTTTGATCCATTTTCATTTTATTTTATTTTATTTATTTATTTTGTGTGTGTGGGTACCGGTGGTCAACCTCAGGACCTCGCGCGCCAGCAGGCGCCCGTGCCGCTGAGCGATATCACCGACCCTTTTTTCCTATGTGGATTCCGGGAGTCAAACTCGGGCCCTCGCGCTTGCCAGGCAGGCGCTTATGCTGCTGAGCCATCTCACCGGCCCGCATTTTTATTTTAGTTTAGAATAGGGTGAGATATATGTGTCCAAACTCAAAACTTCTGCATGTGGATATATCCAATTTTCCCAGCACCATTTATCTTCTCTTCGTTGAATAAACAATTTCAATATTAAAAGGTATTTCATCAATGAAACATTTAAACGCTGTATTCTAATTAATTTAAGTCTCATATTTAAGAACGAGAGCAGAAATAAACATGGGTACAAGCTTCTCTGTGGGGATGGGCAGGGACTTGAGGAGGCTGTGTTTCTCCCATCCGAGAAAAGCGCCAGAATTGTATCACCTCATGCCTGCCAATATTATATTCCTATTTTATGAACATGCACTCAAATACAACATATTAAAGTTCACAAACGCTCAAAATGTCTGCTTTTTATTACAGTGGAACATGTAAAAGTGTACCATTGAGGTTATTAAAAATTCTGGGTGAACACCTTGTATAGTTGTATTTTAATTATACCCTGTTGATATTTAAATAAAATACCTTCCCAAAGCAAAGTTAGAGTACCACATACCATATGTATAAATACATACCAATGTATGCATTCATACATACCTTATGTATAAATACAATCCCATGTATAAATGAAGTATGTTAACATATGGTAAATCCCTACTAAACTATTGTATTTTGAAATTGTTTTGAGTTAGTTTGAATCATCGATATTGCATCCTACATGGTAGCTCTTGCTGTTTTAAACAGGAGTTCATATCATGTACTCTTGGGTCGAATATTTTTTGTGTTATTCCACCTATTTTTATTCTCTTTTTCTTAGTTTCTTTTTCTACTTAATGTACCTATGTGATGCGTAATAATTACACTCGTCTAGGGGAGTGGGGCCCTCTTCCTGTAGCATCATTCTGAATTCCTCCTCTACTCCCTGTCCTTTTTGTATCTGCTCACACCCAGACAAAAAAGGATTCTTAAAATAATTAACTGCTTTCCTTTTCAATGAACTAAGAGAAGCAAGTGGTATAAATGAACCAAATTAGCATATATATATATATATATATATATATATATATATATATATATATATTCGAAACAACAGATTAGATATATTGAATTATTTGAACTTCTCCGTTATAGATAGATAGATATAGATAGATAGATAGATAAATAGATAGATGATAGATATGATTGTGTGTCTGATTTTTTTCTCTTAATATTACGTTCTCAAGTTGCATCCATTTACCTATAAATACCTCAAATTTTTATTGTTTTTCATGGCAGGGTAGTATTGCCTATGCCTTTAACCGTTGTACCTATTTTATCTTCCAGCAGATTAAGTGTTCTTGTTTTAAAATTTAGATCTTTGCTCCATCTGATTTTAGTTTAGTGCATGGTGAGGTATGTGTCCAGCTTCAATCTTCAGCATGGAGGCAGCCATTTTTCCCCCACCACTTACTACAGAGGCTGTCTTTCCTCCAGCGTGTGTTCTTGGCCCCTTACTCAAAGATCGACTGTGTGCACGTGCATGGTGTTATTTCTGCCTCCTCTGCTGTGTTCCTTTGGCCCACACGCCTGCTTTTGTGCCAGTAGCAAGCTGTTTTAATCACTGTAGCTTTGAAGTAGAGCTTCAAGGCTAGCATGGTGATGCCTCCTGCTTTGCTTTTGTGACCCTGGTTACTCTCACTGTTCTGGGTTTTTCTTGTTCCTTATGAATTTTAGGATTGTTTTTCTTAGATCTGAGGGAAATGCCATTGTTACTTTGATTGGGATTGCTTTAAATCTGTCTGTGGGTGTTGGAAATATGGCAAATTGAGTATATGGCCTCTGCCTATCCAGAAACATGGGCTATAGTTCCTTTTTCTGATCATCTTCTTGATGTCCTTTTTCGGAGTGAAGTAATTTTCACTGGGGAGATTTTTCATTCCCTTCATTATTTTAATTCCTAAGAACTTAACGTTTTCATGCAATTATGAATGCTATTGTTTCTTAATTTCCTTTTTTAGTTAGTTCACGAGTGTGTGTGTGTGCTACTAATTTTTGTGCTTATGTTATATCTTGCTACATTGCTGAATTTGGCTATTAATTGTAGGAGTCTTTTGGTGGAGTTTTTTGGGGGCTTGTAAGTAAAATGTCATGTCATCTACAAATAAAAAGTCTATTTTTAAAACCTGAAGTGTGATATAAACGACATTGTTACACATGGAAAGTAAATAACTGGTCGGGGTTGGTGAGATGGCTCAGCGGCATAAGCACCTGCCTGGCAAGCACCAGGTCCTGATTTCGACTCCCAGAACCCACATAAAGGAAAAAAAGGGCCGGTGATATCGCTCAGTGGCATGGGCGCCTCCTGGCACGTGAGGTCCTGAGGTTGACTCCCGGTACCCACAAAAAAAAAAAAAAAAAAAAGAAAGTAAATAACTGGTAATTCTTGAGTGATGTATGATGGATGATTAGATAATATGGTGAACACTAAAATTTTAGAAATAAATTAGGGTAAATTCATGGGGCAATGAATCCCCCTTTAAATACTCCCTTTGCCTTTGGATGTAATTATACCGTCATTCTTGCCACGTTCTGAAGCAGTTCTGAAGTCCTTTTTCCTGATTGCCTTTACGTGGTGTGATCAAACACACAGTGAATCCTTCTGAGTGCCATCCAAAAGAAAGTTAGTCGTGACAACCCGATGGTGTGTGCTCGTCCACCTTATTCACAAGGTCTTGCACCGTGTGACTTCCGGCTCTTTCTGAAAGTCAAAGTGACCCCAACATTTCAACATTTTGATCTGGGACCTTGAGGTGACCACAACAGTGTAACTAAAGTCAGCCAGAGATTCCAAAGGTAGGATGATCTGAGGCATAGCCTTGAGCATGTGTGTGCCTGTGTGTGTGACTGTGTGTGATTGTGTGTGTGTGTGTGTGTGTGTGTGTTTGTGCATAGAGTCATTTCTCACTCCAGTTTATCTGGGTGCATTAGATTTAATGAGAACCTAATTCCGTACATCTCAGTGACCATTAAGCTATACCTTTATTTTTAAACTCTTTATATTTTATGCCATATTTGACTACAGATATAAAAATCTAGTGCACCAAAATGATAGCTTGGAATTTTCTTACTTGATGTCCTTCCAAAGCAATCTAATTTCCAAGTTTTCTATGTGAACCTGTGGCATCATTTAATTTTATGTCATTCTCCACTTTAGGGAGCAGAATGCTGTTTTGTTCATCAAGATCTGACTTATTTTATTTTTCCTTCTATTGAAAAAGGCCCAGGGAGGGAGGTTTTTAAGGGGTTGCAAAGGGGAGGTACACAGGTAGAGTACTTGATTGTCTTTGATTGGTTCCTACAATATGCACCATAGGGACCAGGCGTTTCTAGCAGACAGCAATAACAGGAACTGTAACAGGAACTATTACCTGGGCAATAAACAGACTGGATGGGGCACATTTTCTGCCACAGTATTAATAATAAATTTTTGATCTACTGATTTAAATAGAAAGTATGAGTATAAATATGTGGGGTTATAGTGAGCTCACCATTGTATTTCCCTAGTATAATTGGGATCTATATTTTTTGAACATTCTTGCTAAATCATTGGAAAAGCAATTATTCGAAGTGGAAGAGGACCTTGGGGAAGATCTCTGATCAAGAGGGGAAAAGAATGTACAAAATGATGTTTAGAGCACTCTCAGATTTAACAGCACAATTGTTGATACCAAAGCAATGGAGAAGAAACCTCTTGTGATGTGGGTCTGAGCCCTTCCACACCACACCAGTGGTACCTGGAGAGCTCCTCAAACATTTCTCACTCTTTCAACAGGGGGTGAAAAAATAGGGGCAGCTGGTGGGAACAGGTAAGTGGTACAGTCAGAACATAGAGAGCATGAGAGTCTAACCGCACCCCAAGGAAGCGAAAAGCCCACAGGCGATAGGTGCCATGTTTGAGCACTATGATGTGTGTGATCATTCTGTATATCTAAATTGAACGAATATACTTAATTAAAAACACAAAAACAATGAAGCACCACTGGGAAGGAGATGCAAAGTGTGTGTCAGAGTGAAATCACGGATGAGTTAAGCCCCTCCACTGTGCATAAGTTCTTCCAGACAAGTACACCAGGCTGAAAGAACTGAAGATGCTGCAGGACTCCTGTGTTTGTAAGATTGATGGAAAGTGCAAAACACACACAGTCATGGCAACAAAGATGCAATATGATATTTACACTGAATATTTGAGTCTATGATCTTGGTGGATGAAGGCATGACCTGAACCATGGGATGAGTGCAAAGTCATGGTCTTCACCCAGTTCTACACATCTGGATGTCTGGATACTAGAACAATTTATGCTGCTGATAATTCACCTTAGAAAAATCTGATGAAACTTCTTACTTTTTATATCATCGTCCAAAGTCAGGATAAATTACATACCAAATAAAATTCAAGTATGTAATATTAGTGTTAATGACATCTGAGAACAGTTCCCAGAAGGAATATGTCATGTGTTCTTCTATCATGAAGCGCTAGTTAATTATACTTTGTTATAAAAAATAAATTCTGTTTATTATTTTATTGACAGATATTTTTCAAAGTACTGTCAACTGGATATTCTATTTGAGTAGTAAAAGATATTTCCTAAATGAACAATTTAAAAGCTAAGGTCTAACTAATTTAAATCTGAAGGTAAAAATTTGAGTAGACAGGGCCGGTGAGATAGCTTAGCAGCATAAGCGCCTGCCTGGCGAGAATGAGGTTCTGAGTTCGACTCCCAGTGCTAACATAAAGGAAAAAAAGGGCCAGTGATATCGCTCAGCAGCACAAGCACCTGCTGGCAAGCGCGAGGTCCTGAGTTTTGACTCCCGGTATCCACATAAAAATTTTTTATTGAATAGACATAAACACAGCTGTGTGTGTCACTGCGTGTGTCACTGGAACACGGGAGACAGAGAAGTGGACTATCTGGAACCAGCATGAGAATGTCTGCCTTTTAGTTTTCACAATATTTATTATCATATCCTAGCCAGTACTATACTGCCATTTCATGCATCCACAGATAAATACATCACATTCAAATTAAAGTTAAGAAATACTAAAAACATCATTTTCAATATTAGTAGAAAATAAAAAATACGTGAATAAAGTTATTTGGTGAACATATATGTTGTATGGTCGTATTTTAATTGCACCCTCGTGATAGTTAAATAAAATAATTTCCCAGGCCAGCATTAGAGTGCCACATTATAATATTTTATGTAAAATAACACATTCTATCATCTGACAAGTTCATATTACACAATTGGAATTTGGGGAACAGGATAGAGAAGGAGAGGTGGGAGGGGAGAAGGGGAAAAATGACTTAAGCATTTTTTCATGTGTGTCAAATTCCCACAAAGAATGCAATCATTATACACTACAGAAGTCCACCAATAAAACAATAAATCTTGAAAATAATAAAATTATATAATTGCCATTATAGACTTTGGAAGGAGGGATGTTTACACACCAGTTGGATTATAACGAAGGATTATTCAAGTGTTTGACCCAAATGTTCCACTCATAATTCCATAGTCACCAAGGGTCTTGGAAATCTATTCTTTAGAAGACATCTAGATGAATGTTCAGTGTTGCTAAATAGTCTACATTTTGAAAGAAAAACCTGCCATTACATGATTTTAGGAAGAGTAATACGTCCACACAAATTACTCAATGATAAATGAGAACGAACTATGACAATCACATCATAAAGGGATATAAGAAATAGCTTGAATTAATAAACCAGGAAGAATATGACATGTGTATTAAGGTTTTATCCTTGTAATTTCTTAGATCATAAATTATTCAATAGTTTCATAAAACTCATAAACCAATTCTTCCAAAACAAAGATAAGATGGGCTGGGGCAATGATATTTAGGAAATAAATGGATATTTTCAAAATCTTAATGGGGAAAAATTCCAACTTGTGGATACATCTCTAAAAATTATCAATTGTTCTCACTAAATATTGGAAATGTGTGGTAAATCATTTCTACCTATATTAAAATATTAACAGTTCATCTTTCATTTCAGATACAGAACTGATTTATACATTTAAAATCACTCATAAGCTTTCAATTCAATTTCTACCCTAGTTTTTATATTAGACATCGCTAAACATCTACCTGTTTTAATTTTTGCTATGATCAGTATCTTCAGACTGAAGGATATGACAGATGTATAGGATAGCATACTGTATTTTTGGTTTGAAAATCATAATAGATATTTCTCATAATTTGAAATCCTTACGGGTGGACAGTACAAGAAATTAAGTTTAAAGGACATGGGTATCAGTGTCAGCGATTACAACCAGGAAGAAATCTCCTATGCCTAATTACCATTACAGTTAATTTTTCCAAAGTTGACCAAAAAAATTTATTAAATATTTGGCAAAAAAATAAAAAAAGTGGAATTGAGGGACCTGGGAGATCTTCCTAAACAGAGTAGGAAGGAAAAATGTATGCCACTTGAAGTACGTTTCCAGATTATACTGCAGACTGCCCCTTGGTTCATCTGAATGAATAGCAGTTATTGTAGTTATTCTTGAAGAAAAGATTTGTAAAAAATGGGAGACATCATTTTTTCTTTTGGAAAAATGCGACTTTAAGAACAGCTGAATTTCCAAATGTACTTTTGGAAAAGGTGACTCAATGCTAGTGAAATGAAATAGCAGTGTGCGATACTCATCTTATACTTGAACTCTGCTTCGAAATCAGATGGAAGAGCAAAGAAACATGGCTGCCTTTGAAGCACTGAACTTGGATTTTTTTTTTTTTTTCCTCTCACAGCATAAGGTCAATCACCCAGGTCAATCTAAGCTTTGCTTGCAAATAATCTCATTAGTAGATAAAGCACTCAAATACTGACTATCTCTTCCAAGCAGCATGCGTGGAGAAGAGGCAAATGGGATCTTCAGAGGAAAAACATTTGGTTCATTAGCTGTGATGGAAAACCCCAAATATTAGGAAGTGTCATCAATTTGAATTCTCTCCACATATACTGAGCACTGACTCAGAGGAGGGAAGAAAAGATTTAAGAAGATGCAGGTTCTGCTGCTTGCTCTGTGTTCATTCTGGTCTGTGGTGACCAGGAATCTCCATCCGAGATCAATCTCGCACAGAAAGGAACCAAGGACAGGGTTATCTCGGGGAAAATCCTGGGCGTGTGTTTGTGTGTGTGTGTGTACCTGTTTATCACACTGGTTTGTCTGAATCCATTAGAATTAATGAGAACCTAAGTGCGTACCTTTCCATGTCCATTAAACTAATCCTCCTTATTCAACTCATTATATAATTTTACTTTGTCTCCAGACGTAAACATGTAATCCACCAAATGATGGGATGGGATTTCCATTGTACCTGACGGCATTTCAAAATCCATCTCACTTCCATATTTCATGAGTGAATCCATGTCATCTTTGAATTTTATATATTTCTACATTGTAGGGAACAGAGCTGAGTTTTGCTCGGTGAAGTCTGATTTTTTTTTTTTTTCTGTTCTGTTCTATAGAAATAGAGACACAATGATTATAACAGTTTTGTTTACAACAATAGAGGAGATGACCACACTTTTCCTGATGAGAACTGTTCTTTGTAGGTGACAGAATTTGGGTCACTGATGCCTTAGCATCTGACAATGTAGAAAAATAAATAAATAAATGTGGGGTTTCAGAAACAAAATATATCCAGTTAAGATTTATAGTAATCGTTGGAAAATCGATTTCTAATTGGTGTGAAGGATGGGAAATTTAGGAAAATCTTCTTCTTATGATTTTCACTAAATGAGTGAAATTTGCCCAAATGTAAAGCAATGCTATTTACTTCTGATATGTAGTCCAGTGTCTAATATGCACTGAAGCCATGTATTTATGTGGAAGAGACAGAGTATTTTATAGTAATGTGTAGACCTGCGTTCTTTGCAGGAATGGGGCCTCAGCTTCATGAGGACCACACTGTGGAATCTCTTACAGGGATTTTCCCAGCAAAATGCTGGTTGCCATCCTCCAGATCATTTATGACATTTATTGTAGAGGCGCAAAACAAATAAGGAAAGAATCTTGTGTCAGAAGCCTGAATCCATTGCCATTTGGTGTCGTAGCTAAAAGAACTGTATTTTTAGAGGTTATAGAAGTAGAGAAATTAAATTTTGTAGTCACATTGAAAATAGATTCAAGGGCCGGTGAGATAGCTCAGCAGCATACGTGCCTGCCTGGCAAGCGCGAGGGCCTGAGTTTGTCTCCCGGAACCCACATACGAAAAAAGGGCCAGTGATATCGCTTAGCAGCACGGGCGCCTGCTGGCGCGTGAGGTCCTGAGTTCGACCCCCGGTACCCACCAAAAAAAAAAAAAAAAAAAGAAAATACGATTCAATAAGGTTTATCAAGTAGTGATTCTCCACCTGAAATGCAGATAACCTGTGATGTCTTAGTCACTTTCTCATTCGTGCAAAATACCCAACATTTACAATTTTAAAGGAAAGATATATTTTGGCATATGTTTTCGATTTTGTTCAGCTGGCCCCAAGGCAGAAGTGGCTATAGAAAACAATATGGGGCCGGTGAGATGGTTCAGCAGCATAAGCACCTGCCTGGCAAGCGCGAGGTCCTGAGTTCGACTCCCAGTACCCACATACGAAAAAATGGCCGGTGATATCGTTCAGTGGCATAGGCGCCTGCTGGTGCGTGAGGTCCTGAGGTCGACCCCCAGTACCCACAAAAAAAAAAAAAAAAAGAAAAGAATATGGAGATTCCTCAAAAAATGTGACGGTGGAAATTTCATTTGATCCAGGTATTCTTCTTCTATGTGTCTTCCTAAAAGTATTAGAGACTGAATTACATAAATCCGTGAGTACTGATGTTATTCTCAGCACAACTCATGAGAGCTAAAACTTGCAGGTGGTCTGAATGTCCATCAATAGATGAACGAATAAAGAAACTATAGTATGTACAAACAGTGGAGTACTGCTTTACCATAAAGCAGGATAAACGTGAGTCATTTGTAGGAAAATGGATGGAACTAGAGACCATAATGTTAAATAAATTGACCAAATACGCAAGCTTCAAAACTGAACATGATATTTTATTTGAGAAACCTATAATATAAAAAAAAGCAAAATAAAAAAATGGATAAAGGAAGTAGGGGAAGGGGGAGAAGAGATGGAGGGAAGGAGGAGACTGTAATCATTACATACTGCAAACAGCTGAGATTGAAATATACAATGAACATTTAACTTCAGAACAAATTTATTACAGGATTTAACACATAGCCACAATCCCCTTTAAAATACTCCCTCCCCTCTCCCTTGAGAAAACCATATCTCATTTTTCTTGCCACCTTCTGAAATAGTTCTGGAAGTACTCTTTCTCGAGTGTCTTTTAAATGCATGATCAAAAGTACAGTGAGTGCTGCTTCTGCCTGCAACCTGAAAGAAGGGAAGGCTCATTAAAAAAAAAAAAATGACAGTGTGTCCTTAGCCAGCCTGTGCCATGAATATCACATTGTTCTACTTCTAACTCTTCCACAAAGTGAAAACGACCATGAAATGTCAACATTTTGAATCCGCTCTGGACATCAAGTCAGACGGAAGAACACAAATGAAGATACTCAAAAGATATCAACTTCAAGAGTTGCTCCAAAAAAGTGGTACTTATGATGGAATACCGATGTTCAAAATCAGCAGGAGGATTTTGAGGAGGACTTGTCTCTTTTATTGTAATATATTTCTTCAAAAAATCAAAAATGTGACTTTTTTCTTATTTTATATGTGTACGAAGCGTCTCTAAACTTATTGTTTTTCTCAGAGGCAGTTGAGCAGGGTCCTAATGAGAAAGAAAGGGTCCTTGTGAAATGAAAAAGATTTGTTGTATTAAGACATATTCAGCATTCTAGAAAACACACAGAAGTCCACGTGTGGACACAAGGGGAAGGTGAGATGAGTGTCCACTAGCCAAAGAGAGAGGCCATGGGAGGAACCAGCGCTGCCCACACCTGGACCTCAGAGTTTCAACCTCCCATAGCGGGAGAGGAATTTTCCACTCCTTACCTCACCCTGTACGTGAACTTGGTTATAGCATTTCTAATGAGCTGGCATCTACCAGAAAGAAAATCTCACATCCAGCATATATAGAGAATCTGCAAACTCAATTACGAGAACACACACAAAACCCTTCAGAAGAGACAAATGATTTGAAGAAAAGCATAGCATCAAAAATACGAAGAGTACCTGACATTGTAAAATGATATTCTGCATCTTCATTGATGCGGTATATTTAAACTACTGTGGGAATCCGTGATGAGTATGTGCTGGTTGTAATGTTTACAATGAGAATCCCTGTTCGTACTGGGCAGTGATGAGATTTGGAGCAGCTGAAATTCTCTCATGTTGGCTGATGGAAATACAAAATTGTATAGGTGTATTGATCCATAATGTATGTTCATGAGTATCCACCAAAAAGATGAGACAGGTCTGTCCTTTGCACAGACTTTTACACGAATATTCAACTTTTCTCATTATACTACAGTCTTAGCATAAATGACATATGAATGTTTAACCGAATAAAAACTATGATCTCTCCCTGTTAGTTATCTCAGATATAAGTTGGGATAATCCATACAATACACAACCTAGACACATAAACCTATAAAAATTATTAGAATGGGGCCGGTGAGATAGCTCAGCAGCATAAGGGCCTTCCTGGCAAGCGTGAGGTCCTGAGTTCGACTCCCAGTACCCACGTACAAAAAAAAGAGCCTGTGATATCGCTCAGTGGCACGGGCACCTGCTTGCGCGCGAGGTCCTGAGGTCAACCCCCGGTACCCACAAAAAAAAAAAAATGATTAGAATGAATGAATGAATCCAGGAAAAGGAAAGCACGTGTGTCTAATAAAATTGTAGAGCATTGTAATATTTCAGTCATGTGCAGATATTGAAGTCTGTCTTTGGGAAGTCTGAAAAAAAAGGGGTTATCCGGAAAAATGGACATTTTGCAAACAAATTTTTTTTGATACAGGGTCTCACTATATTTTGCAGGCTGGCCTTGAACTCACTATGTAACCCAGGCTGGCCTTGAACTCATGGCGATCCTCCTGCCTCAGCCTCCTGAGTGCTGGGTTTATAGGCATGCACCATTATGCACCATCATGCCTGGCTAAATAATGGATATTTTGGAAGTGGGTGGAAATGCTAATAATTGTGAATAGAAAAAATAAGCCACAGTTCCATACATCTGTGAAAATCTTTCTTTTATTTAACCTTTACAGTTGATGTCTTGTTGTATCTCATTGATATCCAATGAAGATTTAAATAAAAAAAATTCACTTCTGTTACAGAATGAAATTTAATGGTAGAGTTGCAGGTCAGTTTTTACCTTTATTCTGACAGTCTGTATCTCTACCCTTCACATTTCTGTACAGTTTTCTCACATTTAGGACAGGCAAAAACCACTGACTCAGCATAATTTCAAAGGAAATTTTATTTGGCTTTTGTAATTTAGGTTGAACACAACGTTCAAGAGAATGGTATTCAAATAATACCTATTACATTATCAAGGAATATAAAATAGCACTAAGCCTCATAAAGTCAATTCATATTACAAATAATTATTATCACTTTAATGTACATTATGACCCAATAATCTTATAGCAGACTACAGAGCAGAAACTCTTACTATAGTGAGAAGTAGGAAACTGTGTTGTTGGAAAATTTTTTCTACAGTTAAATACACATTCCAATGAGGGGCACACAAATATCAATGTATCATGCCATAAATATAACATTGTTACTGTGAGAAAATAGAGAGTATGTACCAGGTTGACTTTAAGAACTCACATTATACTTAATGTCAGTAAAATAACACAGGCGTCGGAGATGCATGCCTTGCATTTTGTCCTCCATTTCTGAACTCAGGACACAACAGAAAACCGATCCTGCTGCTTGTATTGTTCAGCTTGCCTGTCCCTGGGATGACACAGCGCCGTCCAACTAAAGAAGGAGAATTAATATGGCTCGTGGGTCCAAGGACTTCAGTCCACAGTCAGCTGCCTTTGAGATGGGACCATCAAGACCAAAGTCTGTGGTGGAGAAACGTTGCTCCCTTCATGGTCATCAGGAAGCCCAGAGGGAAACAGTGCCTGAGGGGAAGGGGACCTCAGAGAGTCCCCCAAAGTCGTGTTTCCATGACTAAGCAGAGCATCTAGAAGGATGCTTTATTAATCCCCTGGGAACCTCCCAAGGCCACCAAGTGCACAGTAAAGCTTAGCCAGCACAATGTCCGGGGGATATTGCCTGTGGACTTGTCCTTTCTCAAAGAACTGGAAAGGCACAGACCCAGCCAAACTGAGGCCTCACTTAGCACTAATCCGGCTAGAAAAGTGACAGACTCTCTCTGCCCATAAGGATGTTTGGAGAGCGCTTAAGGTCATAAGATGAGCAGCCATTGGTTTCTGATGCTTCTCCCCAGCAGATAGCACAAAAGCGCCTTCAGTTTTGATTCCCTTAGACCTACAGGCTTTGAGCTTCTGCAGAGAAAGGAGACCACGGTCCCCATGACGCTCATGCTGGCTCCTGTGCTGGGAGTGACTGGAGCTGCCTGGGAATCTGCACCTGAGCTTGAACCCTTGCAGGGACTGCGAATTCAGTCATCGGAGGGAGGCCTTTTCACGTGTGTGCTCTGTGTGCATGCACGAGTGTTAGTGTGTGCACTCTCTTCTCTAGTTTATATGGGAACGTCCAGACTTAAAAGCACGTAGGACAACGTATCTCCATTTTCATGAAATAATACTTCTGCCCTGCAACCCTCCATGTTTCCCTCAGATTTGTCTCTAGGTGCAAAGAACAAACTAATTTAGAATTTCCACAGAACTTGATACCATGCTCTCAGCTATTTCCTAAAACCTCTCAATCCTTTTACATCTGAATTTGAGTCATTATTTTATCTTATTTTATTGTATCCTGAAGGGAATAGAACCCTACCTGCTTCGTGAATATGACATTATTTTCTTCGTTGCAAAATAGAATTATTACATTTTTTTTTTCATGCTGAAGACAAAATACATCCATTCTGGTGGGAATTTTCCTTTTTAGGTTACAGGGCCGTGGCTCACCGTTTCTATAGCAGCAGGTGATGTAGAGAAGATGCGGTAAAGTGGGGAACTGAGATTTTTATTCTGTCACATTTCGTGTGGGGCCAGGTTTGATACGGTCTACATTAGCTGGTTCGTCACGTAAGCGAGTTTTTTCCCATCTTAAACAAAAATATTGAGCTCTTTGATACGAAGTCAGATATCACGTTTACAGGACATTGTGTCTTTGACTTTTATTCCAAACACGGTGATCTTAGCGGAGGTGGAATCTAAAACTGAGCATGAGCGCTCTGTGGGATCTTAAGCAATCTGTTCTTTTTGTTTCTGTTTGTAGCACAGAATGCACACATTTTTTCTGCGGAGTTGAATAAATGTACACCTGGCATCTTATGCTTTTACATCCCCTCCCCTCCCTTTGCTTGCCTCTCCCTCCATTCCTACATCGCCTTCCAATCCTCAGAACGTCCTTCTCTCTGTTAGCTATGGTAGATCTTTTATTTTATTCTTCAAATTATTTATATATTGGGTTACTCAAGTAGGATAAGCCTCCAGATATTCAGCCTCTTGACTCTGATTTATTTCATTTAGCATTATGATCCTAAGGAACATCCATTTTCCTAGAAATTACTCAAATTTATTGTTCTTTATGGCAGAATAGTTCCCCATTGTGTGTAAATACACATTTGCATATTCAATATATGGGAAGATAATTGAAGGATTTGGAAATGGAAAAAAAAATAACACTACGCTGCACGATTTTTTGTGTCCAACATATTTCTTTTACATTAAAATTGTGTCACATCTGCTTGTGTATGTATATCCAATACAATAGCCTTGGATCTGTCTTAGCATTGATCCCCTCATACTTGATGTAGAGCGTGTATTCAGTAAAAATTTTTAAAGAATTTTAGCATATTAATAAGTTGGCATGAAGATGTTGAGTATGCCTCTTTTCAATGTTTACACTAAAGATCAGAAATAACTTCTCAGTTACTAGCTGAAGTTTCAATGTGCTCATTTGTAAAGTTGGTGTAGTAAAGTACAGCAGAAAATACTGTGAGATGTGAGAAACAAAATAGTATTAAATTGCACATCAGGTAGGAGTTTCAGATATCAGTGATGCTGAAACCCAAACAGAGGTATGAATATTGCTATGAATGCTTGCATCTAGGTGCAGGTTTTCCCACCCTAATGTCTATGTCTCTCTTAGTTATGACCTAAGTCTGTTCAAATCTTCCTGCTTAATAATTGTAACTGAGCATGACAGAAGTTGGACAGTTGCTGAGATACCGAGAACCTCATGTCAATAACAGCAGCATTTACAGGAAGGGTGGAGAAATGAGTTTTAGGACTTTGAAAAATAAGTAAGTGCGTGATTGTTTATATCAAAGCAACAGAGCGTCCGTCCTCAAAATGAGGAGAATTTTCCCTTTCTAACCCCACCTGTGCCCACGTCCCATGTGAATTCTGTACACATTTTGGGTTTCATCCAGTTGGAGCTGGAATAACCAGCATCTAGTAGACAGGAATCCTGGCTGCTGGCAAATGTCCTACCCTGCCGAAGACAGCTATCCCCGCCCCACAATGGATCACCCATTGCTAAGTCACCATAAGCTGAGCTGGAAAACCAGGTAATAGAAAATAAACGTACCAAATGACACAGAGGAAACCAAGATGGCAGACATGGAAATGTCTAGTGTGCTGAGTGCTTCACACACTCTAGGTCTGTTAAAGAATCTCAGTGCAAACACAGGAGCTTGGTGGGATGAATGAGAAATTAATGGTATTGTGTTTTCTGTGTGTTTAAGGCCATATGGACAATGCAAAATGAACTTTGAAGTGGGAAGAAAAGGGGAAAATAACATTTTCAATAGAGAGAATGAGTACATGATCTATAAGAAAAATCCCATGACCCAAAATATGGAAGGTGCTCAAATTAATGGTCTTAGGTGGGTCTTGACTATCTGGATATCCAGGATTACAGGTCATTTTTTAGTGTCAATTTCAAATGCAGCAAGAAAAAATCATTTAAATTTATCAAGCATTCTATTTGGGCTACATGTTCAGGAAATCTGTTACTGTTTTAGCTGAGATCAAATTCTGACATTTCAGTTTAACTTAAATCTCCGACAAGTCCAAAAATAAACATTTTCTATGCGCTTCATGTTTGGGAAAGTGATTGAAGCTGCTGAGAGTCTATCAATATTTTCAAAATGTTTATTTTTTTTCCACACAAGTAGATTTGCCTTTCACTTCATAACCATGTAAAGTTAAGAGTTCTTTATCAGAAACTATGGTAGAGGGCCGGTGAGATGGCTCAGCGGCTTAAGCGCCTGCCTTGCAAGTGCGAGGGCCCGAGTTCGACTCCTGGATCCCACATACGAAAAAGGGGCCGGTGATATCGCTCAGCGGCACGGGTGCCTGTTGGCACGCGAGGTCCTGAGGTCGACCCCCCGGTACCCACAAAAAAAAAAAAAAAAAAAAAGAAACTATGGTAGAAATAGTCTGGTTAATCAAATCCCAAAGAAAAGTGTCGGAGTATTTAATAGCAACAAATATTTGCTCATCAAATTGTGTACAATTTAAAAACAATACTATAATCAGGAAGAATAATAGTATACTGTGTGTATAATTCAAAATATGGTTATAATTTCCCAATAGGAATCTTGTTATACGACGCTATCAAATGTCTCAATATTATGTTTCATGTAAAAAAAAAAGTCATCTTTGACTCCTTATCTAATGATATTTTTAACTATTCAGTTCTAGGACAGAGTAACACTATCTGATTTGACACATGACAAATGACATACGAGTCCACCATTTCCTAGTATCCTCATTACTACTTTTTTTTTCTGTGACCTTTTTCCCTATGAAATGACAAATTCAATTATGTGAGAAATTTAATTTCAGTATGATTTACGTAGTTTTTCAAAATTCTTTACATTTTGTTAGTCCATGTTCACAATACATCTTGTTTACATATTTTGTGTGTCATGGGTACACTGATGGAACACATCCCAATTCCTTTTTTCTTCTACCCTTATCCCTTCTTTTCCTCCCCTTTTATGCATCTCTTGACTCATTCCTTTTTTTTTTTTCTTACTGGACATACATGCGGTTCATAATATTTACATTCATTCTTTGGATTTGCTACATGGATGTAACACAATGTAATTCATGTTTTCAACACATTTCCCTGCATCACTTGGCCTCGTTCCATGTCTTGCTCTCCTTTCATCTCCAAATTATTCACCTCCCTGCTAGTTACTGTCACTCTTAATTTCACTTTGGATTTCTCACATAATAGAAGCAGTGTGACACTGATTCATTTCACATAATATTGTGGTCTTGAGATGTATCTATTTTCCTACAAAAGAATCATGTTTATCCTTCTTTTTGGCTGAGTAGTATTAGATGTTGTGTAAATTCCACATATTCTTTATGAAATTTTAGTTTTAGAAAAACCAGGGATTGGACACATGGCCCCATGCATGGGACATATGGACAGTGTCACTGGGATGTATTCATAATCACACACTGTGTGCATTTTCACTAGCTTTGTGATAATTTTGTCTGTGCATGACATATTATACCAAAAACACCCTGAAAATTTGATGCTGACTTATTGTGAGCCATTTGGAGAAGGCTGCAACACTACTGTTTTGTGTATGTATGTTTAGAGATACAACAATATCATGATAGTGAAACAACCTTTGTTCCATTAATGGTCAAATAATTTTGAAAGTCAGGAAATCTTTCTGCCTCATGGTAGGGATGTGAAAATGCCTCCCCTCCTCAGTAACTCTTGGAATGGATTGCAACAACTACAGAGGAAGTTTACGGAAACAGAGATCATTACAACAGGTAGGATGTGGAACAGCATGTGACATTAAAACACATCAAAGATGAAAATATTAATCATGGTGACATTTCCACATAACTGCTGCTGTCATAGGTGTAGGTAACAATGTTTTTGAATCTTACATCATGCAAAAACACCTCCTGTTCATTTATGCTGTCAATCTGGGCATGTTTGGAGAGGTAACTCATCTGACTTTTGCTCTTGGTAAGTATCACATTTGAGCATATATACTCAAAATGCATTAATGATATCTATTTTTATTTAATATTAGGGCTGGTGAGATAGCTCAGTGGCGTAAGTGCTTGCCTGGCAAGCGCGAGGTCCTGGAGTTTGACTCCCGGAACCCACATAAAGGAAGAAAAGGGCCAGGGATATCGCTCAGCATCACAGGCACCTACTGGCAAGCACCAGGTCCTGAGGTCGACTCCCGGCACCCACGCACACGCAAAAAAAGTAAATGCAAACATTATTTGGTGTTAACTGCACATAAGAATGTTCTCATCACCTTGATTGAAGCTCAGCTCCTGTAATGTTCTCAGTTGACAATAGAGAAGTTCATCGCTATGGGGTAGGGGCAAATGACATTCCTAAACAAATCCCCTACGTTTATTGCAGAGATCCACCATGCATTCTTGCTGGTCCATGGGGAAGCCGGCAAGTGCGCCAAAGTCAATTTATACTGTGTCTCCTTGGAAAGAGAGATGTAAAACGTGAATTCAGCACCTGACTTCCTTCTAGGAGTCAAGGCTATTCATCTCAACATCGCGATCTCAGCACATCAGCCCACGTGACTTCCGGTCACATCCGCAGGACCTTGTGTGGATGCACGCGAACCTTTCTTACCTTAGATGCACAAGTCAGCTACTTGAAGCTGGAAGGCTTTTCCACCAAAGAAGGAAAGGTTTTGGTTTTTGGTTTCATTGCAGTTCTCACACTGCGGAGATGGCAGGGCTGATCATGCTCGTTCAGACTTTCACCTCTTATCTCTGCACATTTAATTGTGCAACGAAATGCAAGCAATGGGTTCTGGAGTGTAGAGACGGCAAGAGCGGAAAGATTCCCATGTCCAAGGCCCAGTCGCCATGCCCTGGAGAAGTTCTGGAGATGTTCAAATATTTGAGGATGCTGAGGTTCATGGAAGGAATGAACTTTACTGTGCTCAGTAGATAAAGAACTGGAAAGTGGTTGAGGTGCGGTGTCTGGACCCCATCAAATGTCCCCATATTATTTGAGAACAACCTGTCGGAAGCACATTGCTGACTGGAGAAGAGGGCGGGTGGAGCTGGTGGTATTTCCCGGGTGACAGCACAGGGTGACCAGGGGACAGCTCAGGAATCAGCCAGCATCCAAAGCCAGCCCTGCCTTATCTTCCATGAAAGGTGGGGAAAGGAGACAGCCTGAGTGAGGGAGAACTGGAGGAGTTTGTGCACCTGACTGAGGAAAAGGGAATCTCAAAGGAAAATATCAGATATGTCTGCAAAAGAGATACAGTCACTGCCCTGCTTCCAGCATCATAAAAATTTGCATGGAAAGAAAAGAAATTTGGGTTTCCTTGACCAGATTATCTGTTCACCAAAGCTTCTCTTATTTAAGCTGTTTTTTTTTTTTTTTTTTTTTTTTTTTTGGTGGGCACCGGGGGGTCGACCTCAGGACCTCGCGCGCCAACAGGCACCCGTGCCGCTGAGCGATATCACTGGCCCCTTTTTCGTATGTGGGATCCGGGAGTCGAACTCGGGCCCTCGCGCTTGCAAGGCAGGCGCTTATGCCTCTGAGCCATCTCACCGGCCCTATTTAAGCCGTTTTTGAAAATATATTGAACCCAGTCACTGAAATCACTGGGTTTTTTTGTTTGTTTGTTTGTTTGTTTCTTCTCCTTCCTCTTTTATAGACCCATGTCCTATAATTTGACATTGCTTTGGTGAGTAGAAATGTAACCACTTGAAACTTGTCTGACTAAGACTATTTATCTTGGCTACTTGACATAAGTATTCATTATTGTATATTGCAATGTGAAGTGTGTCAAATTCTGTATCTTAGATTAGTGTATGTGTTTAAAATACCATTGAAGTATTGTAAAGTGTGGGCTTCCTATAATTTGGAGACATGGATAAGTGATTCTGTGGGTGTCTTAGTTACTTTTCTCATTGCTGGGACAAAATACCTGACACCCAAAGTTAAAGAGAGAAAAGGGCTTATTTAGCTCAGTTCGTGGAGGTTTCAGTCCGTAATCAGTTGGCTCCATGGCAGGGTAGCATGGCAGAAGGGCAACAGCTCGTGACTGCGGAAGACAACAAAAGCAACAAGAGCAAAAGGGACAGAGAGAGCCTCTTTTCCTCCCTTATATTGTATGCAGGCTACCTGCCCTATAGCTCTAGACAATGAACTAATCACAAACTCTAGGTTCAGCCACCTCCCAGAAGCCCACCCCTCATGACTGCATGAGGCTTTGTGGGGACAGCTAGATACAAACCTTAGCAGTGGGAGAGACAGGCATATAATTTGTGAACTCTGGTGGGAATAAAGTAGCATTGGCTAAACATTTTGTAATTCTAAGTGAAAAGAAAAAGTGGAAAATTTTCCATTTAAAACCTCCAATAGGGGCCGGTGAGATAGCTCAGTGGCATAAGCTCCTGCCTGGCAAGTGCGAGGTCCTGAGTTTGACTCCCGGAACCCACATACGAAAAAAGGGCTGGTGATATCACTCAGCGGCACAGGCGCCTGCTGGCATGTGAGGTCTGCAGTTCGACCCCTGGTACCCACAAAAAAAAAAAAAAAAAAAAAAAATTCAAATATCGCTTCACCAAAGGGCTCCTGTGAAATGATTTCTGCAAAACAGTCCCTCCATAACTCCTTCAACAATACAGTTCATATTTTCCTTTATTCTGTCACCAATAACTCATTAATATTCACGCAGATAAATTTAACTTTTTTTTTTTTTTTTTTTTTTTTTAGTCTTACAGTATGTAATGGCATCAGGAATATTCACACATCATCTTCCCCATGGCACCAAAAAATCATCATGAAGATAAAATAAACTTTTCTTTCAAAATTCCTGTATTCTTTCTTGTAACGTTATGAACCATGTCTCTTACCTTTCCTGCTCATCATATCTAAAACCTGATTCAGGGTTACTGGCTTCAGGAATGATTTAATAAGTTGATTTCATATGCATTTTTATGTGTTTTGAATAAAGGTCCTAATTGCAGTGCACAGTTACATCTACTCAAATTCTACCTTCCTTGAAAGAAAATCCTCGTCCTCAGTGAAAGAGGAGATGCATCCTTATAACAGTTATTGCATAGTTTCCAGATGAGTTGTGAATAGAGAAGAATATAGGGGCCACACTGTCAAATGTTTTATCAGATGGCACTAGAGCTGGGTATTTGATGGAAATCAGAATGTCAAGTGGGTGCCCCGTTTTAAAAATTACCCGTTTTCCTAACTGACACGAGAAACATTTCAACTACTCACTACTTGAGGAAGATACATATGATGGTGTGTCACGCAGCTGCGATTTAGAAGACGACAGCAAAATAGGTTGAAAGAAAAACAAATTAGAGGATGTCACAACCGTGCAAATCCCACCATATTGTGACATAAGACTATGGTTTTTCCATGCATTAAAAAGTTCAATTATTTACCAATACCGAACCAATTCTGTGTCGTGTAATAGGCACTTTCCTAAGGAAACCCTGCCAGAGAAATTGTGCAAGAGATCAGGTTGAGTCAAAAGCACCCGTATGTTCATTGATTAAATAAGCAACACGGGAAGCCTTTCACTGCAAAAAACAAGCATAAAGTGCTCACTATTATAAAATTTTCACCTCTTTTCATGGTTCTGGTGGTTTTGAAATGAGGAGCTCAGAAAAGTCGCCGTTTCACAAGCAATGTATTACACAATGAATTACACAGGTAATGTGTTCAAAGGTTTAAAACTGATAAGTCAGGCCAGTGAGATGGCTCAGCGGCTTAAGCGCCTGCCCGGCAAGCGCGAGGGCCCGAGTTTGACTCCCGGATCCCACATACGAAAAAGGGGCCGGTGATATCGCTCAGAGGCACGGGCGCCTGCTGGCGGGCGAGGTCCTGAGGTTGACCCCCCGGTACCCACACACACACAAAAAATAAAAATAAAAATAAAACTGATAAGTCATTTACTGATTTGATATTATCTGTATTCACAGAACCTATCTGAGTATCACTGATGAGAGATCTGGGAGAAGTGTGACATCTGTGGTGTTTAATTTTGGGGTGCAGCCACTCCAGACAGTGTATTGTGGGCTATCCCCGAGAAACCAACAGTTTCTAGCTGATGGACTCTTATTTTCGCATCTACGTTTATCACAGGCATTGTCCAGTAGTTCTTTTGCTGTTGTTGCCAGGTCAAGTTTTTATACCACTATGTTCTTCCTTTTTGAATAACTTAATGAGAATTGGTGTTACTTTTTTTTTTTTTTTTCCTTAGATGTGGGAGGAATTCAGCAGTGAAACAATCCATCCCTGGGGTCCAAATGAGAGATGTATTTTTTTATCAGTATTGTAACTGAGCCTGATCTGTTCAGGTTCTCTATCACTTCTTGATTCAGTTTTACGAGGTGGTTTTGCCAAGGCATTTGTTCTCCATTATCAAATTTATTGGCACGAAGTTGAGCATAATAACATCTACTGATGTTTTGTATTCCTGTGGTGTCACTTGGAATGTTTTCCTTTTCATCTCTGATTTTCTACATTTGAGCACTCTCTTTCCTTTCTTTTTGCTAAGGGTTTTATTAGTGATCCTTTTCATGGGGCCACTTATTAGCGACCCTTTCCATGGTGCCAGTTATCGGGGATCCCTGCAGCGAGTCCCCAGTCTCCTGCCTGGAGTTATGGTGCATGGTGTGAAGAAAGAGTAAGAGACAAAATAAGGGTGCAGGCAGGGATCTGGGATGACCACTTGTTCGTCGGGAGTAAAAGGTCATGAGCCACACAGACCCTTGGTATTTATTCATTACAACTGAGTCAAGGACAATGGGTGAAGGGCGGTGGGTGTTTCGGGAACAGTAATGGGGATTATGGTGGGCTAGTGAGGAGGACAAAGCTTTCCTGCATGGACAAGGGCAAGAATGAGACAGAGGGGCCATGAGGAAACTGCAGTTTCCCCAGATGCCTTATCATCTCCAGCAGGTCTTATCTTGCCCTGTGAGAACAACAGCAGTCACTAGCCCTAAGGCTTCCAGCTGTGACCAGAAAAGTGCAGCAAATTTCTGAATTCCAATCTGGCTCAAGGGCAGGACAAGGAAAGCTTTGGACGCCCCCTAGACTCAGTTTATAATCCGTGGTCCCCAACAGGATTTGTTTTCTTTGTTTAGATTTTGGAAGGGCTAGCTCTGTGTTTAATTGATCTTTTGTATTTTGTATTTCTTTTATTTATTCTTTGATATTTATTCATATCCTTTCAATTTGGGCTGAATTTGTTCCTGTTTGTGGATCATTATAAAGTAGATGTAGGCTGTTTATCCTAGATATTCTCCCATTTTGATGTGCAAACTGATCACTATGAACTTGCCTGTTAGTGCTTCTTTTGCTGTCTTCGACAGGTTTTGGTATGCTTGCTACCCACTTCATTTGTTTCACAACTTATTTTAAATTTCAGTTTTTTTTTTCTCCCTCGATCCTTGGTTGCTCAAGAAAATACTGTTCAATTTCCACGCTTTTGCACACTTTTGAAAGTTTTTCTTGTCATTGATTTCTAACTCTATTTTCTTTTGTTCATAAAAGAAGCTCAGTGAAATGTCATTTTCTTTTTGATGTATGAAGACTTGTTTTTGTGGACTTTGCATGATATATCCTAGAGGATGTTCCTTGTGGTGACGAGAAAACTGTGTATTGGACAACGGTCTTGTGGAATATTCTGTAGGTGTCTGTTAGGTACATTTGGTGCATTTGCAATTTTTTATAATAATGAAATTTTTATGAAAAGCAAAATAAATTTTTGTGATAAAATAATAAAAATAACGATAGTCATTACACTGTGAATCATCTTCAGAGTACTTAATCAGAGTATGAGACATAGACTAAAAAGATTCTTACTAAAAATAAACAAACAAGTAATAACACAAATGTTTCTTTGCAGTGAACTAATAAACTAACTCAGATGTTTTCTTTTGTTTTTTCTTTCTGGACACACCGTTCATTGCTGAAGGTAGAGTGTTACACACCCCAAGTAATATTGAATAGATGTCTATCCCTCTCTTTAACCCTATTAGTATCTGTTGTATATATTTGACTACTCTGAAATTGGAGGTATATATTTATGTATAAAACATGACATTGGAAACAAAAGAATATATATATATATATATATATATATATATATATATATATATACATTTTCTTCCCATTTCCCAATATCTATTATACATTTTGGTCCATACTTACACTTTTGGTTTCTCACGCGAGAGAAACAAATGTGGTATTTAAACGTGTGTCTGATATATTTCACTTGAGAGTATGTTCATTTGAAAAGGGGAACAAGGGAGGGGGAGGGGAGGAAGGAAAAAAGGGACAAGAAAGAAAAGAGCATAGAAGGAAAAGAGTGGAAACAAAGCTTTTGTGAATAAGGGGAAGGAAGGTTGAAAGGAGGGGAGAGGAATGGGAGAAAAAAAGCAAGATATGTCATGTACAGATGCAAGTTCCGTATGATGAATGTGATCATTATGTATGCATAAAATGTATCAATGAAGTAAAAAAATTCAGCATGCATATATATATATATATATATATTTATATTTATATACTCTATTACTCAAAATAGTTTCTGGAATATATATATATATATATATATATATATATATATATATATATATATGCATATAATTTCCTTTTGGTGTATTAACCCATTCATTATTATATAATGACCCTGCTTTTCTCATTTTGCTGATTTTTGCATTTAAGTTCTGTATTAATATTCTATATCTGCTTTTTTTTTTTTTTTTGTCTTCCCTTTGCAAGGGATTTCTTCTTGAATCTGTTCACATTCAGTATACATGTATCCTTGGAGATCAAGTAAGTTTCTTGTAACCAAGGTATAAGTGGGCTTTGTTTTTTTTATACATTCATTCACTCTTGGTCTATTAATAGAAGAATTTAATAGTAACTTTCATAGCAATTACTGAGGAGTAAGGTTTTCCTACTGCCAATGTGCAATTTGTTTTCTAGTTTAATGTAGTGTTTTTAAGCCTTCTCATAACCTTCTTTCGTTGATCTAGTTGTACATCTTAATGTCTTATATTTCTTTTACTTCCCATATTTAACAATATTTTATTTTGTAGACAAAATTGATATTTTAGTGTACACAGTTTAACATATCTGGGTTCTGGTCCTCTTACATTGTTCTTATTTTATGATTATTTTCATGGTTTATGTATGTTTGTGGATGGGGGATTGCAATTATTTCAATTTTTTTCTGGTGCTAATTAAAATAAAAAAGACTTTTTAAATAATTCTAGGGCCGGTGAGCTAGCTCAGCAGCATAAGCACCTGCCTGGCAAGCTCAAGGTCCTGAGTTCAACTCCTGATACCCACATAAAGGAAAAAACGGGCCAGTGATATCATTCAGTGGAACAAGTGCCTGCTGGCAAGTGCAAAGTCCTGAGTTCAACTCCTGGTACCCACCTAAAAAATAAGTAAATAAATAAATATTTCTAGCAACCCAGTTTCTTCCCATCATTTTCCTCAGGTGGAACACTTTTATTTTATACTTAAAATTCCTCCCATGACATTTTCACAAAGTATTCTGCCAGCCAGTCTCAAAGGACACATCATAGAAAATTTGCATTACATCACGGATATTTGAATCCGTGATGAAGTACTTCACATTTTCCTCCCTAACCATGGCAGTCCTTGGAACTCTGCAATTACCCTAAGTAAGAGTCATCTCTTGATCTATTGTAGACCCACTTTTTAAAATAGTGGTGCATTATAAATTTTAAAAAGTTCTCTTTGAAGATGTTCATGTTTGCATAGGATATCAATTTATTTAGTCAATTAAGATACAGAAAGATCAAGTAAAGAGCAGACAGGGATGGGAAGGAAAGTCGAGATATACGTTCATCACTTCTTTGGAAAGAAGAAACTGCAATTGAAAGAAGAGGATGTAGGATCATCAAATTAATGATTCAGATGTCTTCGTGAAGATGGTATTACAAATACCCCTGCCTGATAGCATCTGTGAGAAAGCAAAAGTAAAAAAAAAAAAAAAAATATATATATATATATATATATATATATATATATATATATATATGAAGCTGAGCTGATATTAGGAGCATGATCTTCCCGAGAGTGGAAATGAAGACTGCAATCTATTCATGAGGAACAGATTGTAGACACTTGGTCAAAACATTTTCAAAATTTTTGGTAACAAAGATGATGCCACAGCATTTTTTAACCTTGATGTGGATGAAGAAGGGCAAGAAAACACTTGTGGTTTTAGTTGCTGGTAAACACTGGAGGAATAATACACAAATCTCTTCTTAGGAATCTGTGTACATTCGGGAATGTATGGACTCTATTGTAAGCACTTTCTTAGGAAAGCATTAATTTTGCTTGACCCTGCGCCAGGAATTACCTTGAAAATTGCCAAAGTATAAATTGATATCAACAATCCACTGGCAAATATACATATGTTTATGTCACAAATATCTTCTAGAGTCCTATCTAGAGTTAACAAAGATTTTGGTACTACCAGGTTTATCATTCCCCCTGGGATCACCAGGTCTACTTATATTTCAGAGTGGAGAAAAATAATCATATTTTACAAAAACGTATTCACGTTGTCACCACAATAAAAAGCCCTGTTATTCTTTGTGAATTTGTGTTATTTTTTCTATATATATTCACGTGCAGTAAAGAAATTCATAACTTAAAGGGGGACTATTGGCCTATTAAATATGTCAAATTTCCTAAGGGAAAGAGTCCAAGAAGTTTAAGCTATCAGGTGTTACAAGTACCATGTTTCTACTCACCCAAGCAACATCTTTACTCTGGACAGATTTCTGTGAAAGACAGTGGAAGAGGGAAAAGAAAAGACACAAAAAAGGTAGCTGAAATTATTCAATAGAATTAAGCTCCTGCAACAGCAGTTCAGTTAAAGTACAATTTTTGATTTTTGCAGTAGTAATTCCAAACTAAGTGTAGTCGTGATTACGTTTGCATCCCAAGTGAATTTCGATACCCTTGGATGCAGTCCCGGGACTCTACCTGTTTCGACGAAGTTTCTTATGTTTTCCTTTGGAATTCCCTTTTCCTGAGCTAACTCGGCAAACTTCTGCTCTTCTTCCTCCGTCAGACTGTCTCTTTTTCCTGCATTCCATGGAAGATAAAGCAGAGGAGGTGCACTTAGGATGCTGCCTGATTTCTAAAGCATCCCCTGGGCCACGCTGTGCTGCTGTGACCTGGGAAATCCCATCTCCACCCTCGCTCCTTCCAGCAGGAAATCTTAAGTGGCGTGGGGTGGAGTCCAACGCTGAACATCACATCACTTTCCAGTTTCTAGGATTACTGAGGACACCGAAATGCATCCATGCTGTGATTCTCAGTGTCCCCAAATTGTATGCAAGCTCCAGACACACCCAGGGCATGTGAATTTCTGCACACTTGTAGCTTCCCATTTTCCTCTTTCTAAGTTCTGCACCCATTCCCTGCTTATCTGGAACTCTAGTTCAATGAGGAGCCAGAGTGAGGACAAGAAAAACAAATATATATATAAAAAAATCCTCCTTCATCTTTCTTAAACCAAGTCTCACCCAATTTAACCGAAACATATACAGGTGTAACACCACTGCTGGTCAAATGCTTCTATCACTGCCCGTGTGAAATAATCAGTAGTCAGAATCATTCAGATGCTGAGAGCATTGTGTTTCGGGATCTAAATCCGACGTGCTTCTTTCTTACAGAGCAGCAGATTCAAGATTTTTTTTTCCTGGGTAAAGGTCTTAAAGTAGAAATTACCACAGTCATGACTATGGGAAAATAATATACTGAATCCAAATTTTAAATTTCGCTTCATTAGGTGACATAGCCCAATTATGCTCGGCATTTCTTTTTGAGACTATTTTGGAGCACTTTTTGAGCCTACAGAATATATACATATATATATATATATATATTATAATATATATATATATATGTATATATATTCCTTACCATTTTCAGTGAAGCATTTTGCATATCTTTACTTTCATAGACAAATTCTCAAAATCCTTGACATCATCAAGGTGAAAATTGCAATCTTGTGTGTGAGCACTTTACCACCCTAGGGCACATAGCTACAAAAGACACAAACACGCCTCCTTCTGCAATGGATAACATAGGTCAAATTCATGTGTATATCTTTCACCCTACAAAGAAATTGCTCCAATACTTACCAGCAGCTAAGATCACACGCGTTTCCTTGCCTTCTTCATCTACGTTGAGGTTAGAAAATACTATCGTATTATTGGTCTTATCGATAATATTGAAAAAGTTTTGGCCCGAGTCTACAATTGAAAAACAAAACAATTAAAAACTCCGTATCGTTAAATTTTTCTCATTTGTTTGACATGATTTTTGTGTAACATGATAGTATCAATTCCTCTTTTAACAATATTCTGTTTCACAAACTTTCCTTCCAGCATGTTAGAATCAGGTGTGAGAGGTACTGGCGGAGGGTCCCATTTTACATGCTACTAGATTAATAGAGTGAATATTTGCAATTTTCTAAATTTATCAATGTTAGCAGATCACATCATACTTTAAGATGACAAAGTTCCTTGTAAATGATAGGTGAAGGAAACCTCCCTTTACTAACCAGTAAATCAAAGTCAGTTATTAAAGTCTCAGAAATGTTCCCGCTCAGCATTTACACCCAGCCGATATTTCATGGTAATTCCCTGAGTACAAATTCAAATGTAACACATTAACATACACTCAAAAGTTACCACTTTCTCTTGCAGTAGACAATAATAAAGAGGTGCCATTTACGTTATTGAAAAATGCTGGACATACAGGTTATGTAGTTGTAGTTTAATTCCTTTCTGCTGCTATAACATCATATTTATCTAAGTTCCAATACTTTTTAGTCCAAGATTAGAAAACTACAGTGCGCATTTCTTTCCATGCAATGAAATGTTTGGAGTTTGCCCATTTAATCCTCCGGGACTAGTTTTTTGGAAATTATTTTAAATCACAGACATAGAAGTTGAAATCATTTCTCTGGCTATTTTAACTGAAGTTCAAATGGTTTGCAACTCAGTTTGGATATTTTCACTGACCTTTTAACTCTTAAGCTTTGGGGTTTAATGCAATCATATTGTACCTCAAACCTGGCTTATCTACGAAGCAATTTTTAGCACGTCAATAAGTTTATTCAATGAAAGGAAAGTGGACATATTTGCTAAGAGAATAAGACAAATTTTGAAAGAAGTTTCATCATTTAAATTAGTTCTATTCAGACCTCCTTCCCTGTAAAGCATATAAAATACAGGGGGTAATCAAAATTATGGTGAATGTTTTCAGAAATTATTGAAGTAAAAGACTCATTGTCTTGAATCCTCCTCTAACTGCTCTCCCTTGCTTTGGACACCCTCAACTCATCATTCTTGCCACTTTCTGAAGCACTTCTGGAGTTCTCTTTCCTGACTGTCCTTAGAAGTTTTGATCAAAAATATGTTGACTTCTGGCAAGAAGGATGGGAAAAGTGTGCTTGAAGTGAGGGCAGTATTTTGAGGGGGACTCATAGCAATGTATCTGTTTAGGTGAAGAACTATTTAAATTTGAACACAGTATATTTGCCCATCATACCTCACAGGTTTTCTGTGAAACATCCCTCACTTGCTATTTATCCACACAGTCCATGCATGCACTTAGGTGACATGAGATTGATCCTGGCTTTGTAGGAGGCCTCGATTCTTGGAAGCTTCAATAGCTTTTCCTAGGTTGCTTTAGGAATTAGTAGCAGAAATTGTCCCAGTGTCCTGACTCCACGTTTGTGGGATTGAGCTGCAGCCATGAATTTGCCCGCACCTTATTGTTTGAGTCAGGTAGTCATCCTACAATGTCAAGTACTCACATTCAGCAACGTAAACACCTTTTTCTTCATCTTTCACTCCCACAACAGTGAACTCTTTGCACTCCCCTTTCAAACTGAAAGACAAACCAACAAATCAGTTCTTACTCATCATCCATCCTGCCTCCTCCTAAGGAATCACGGGACTTATAAGACATTCAGGGTGCTGGAAGTAATGGAATATGTCAGTGTTACACTCTCGTGATGTCCTTGTCATATTGGAGCGTCATTATTCGACCGTAGGTTTGGTCAACCTTGGTGAGTGTGGGCTGTCGGGCTGGATGATCCCTGGTGTCTGATCAGCTTTCCTCAGCTGTGCAAATTTCCTGCCGACAGGACTGGCCTGTGCCCCTTACATTCCCTTAGCTGTCACCCCTACCTGGCTCAGCCAGAGGTCTGCAAACCTCACCATGTAGCCACTAGTAGGGTGTGGGAGTACACAAGCCCACATCACAAGGAGGATTGAGGCTCTATTTGACATAAACTTATGTCACTGTCCTAAAAGAGATTTCCTTACCTTTGCAATAAATGGGAGTATTGGGCTGAAGTCCTTATGCTCTAAGGCACTCTTCAACTTCTGCTAATTCAGGTGACAATTAATCAATAAGAAGACTCTAATAGGTATAGATCATAATGGTTGTAGAAGTATATAGACATATATATTCCATCCATCCATCCATCTATCCATGCATGCGTCCACCCATCCATCCATCCATCCATCCATCCACCCATCCATCCATCCACCCATGCATCCATCCATCCATCCGTCCATTGGTCAAGATCCTTTGTCTATAAGTTTCTACCACTACTATGATCTATATCTATTTTTTTGTTAAGACCTGGGGAACAGAGTGCCAAATTGATATCTCAAAACTATAGCTCACATTTGATTCTATTATTGGTCATTTTCACATTAGACACCAGGCCACATGGTAGTAGTTGGATGGATTGTTTCTTCAGATTGGATAAATTTTGCTTACTTGACATGAAACTCGACGGAGAGCTTTTTGCATCCCTCTAGACATTTTAGGTGGCGTAAAGAGACTCTCAGTACACCATTCTCTTCGATCTTCTCTACATTATCAGCTGCTATGGACATGGTACGCCAATTGCCATTGAGCTATAAAGGAAAGATGCCACTGGAAAGGTTAGTGGATTTCTCTATTCTTGTCTCCTTAACAACCACACATCATGCCACATATCATCTCAACAGAAAAATAAAAATCTTACCCTACTGGATAAATGCTTGGTTGTGATCCCTGAGAGAAAAATCACATAAGATCCCATAGTAATCACACAGGATGCAAGGCATTTAGAGTTTTTGAAATAGCAAATGCTATGCATTCAAATACCGACACTTAAAACCTTCATTTATGTACTTCAGGTTTTGAGTATAGAGACTATTCTGGTAGAAAATACAAAGATTTGGAAAACCAAATGGTTCTTTCCGGAATATGTACATGCATGGAACAAGATATTTGTAAAATCTGAATTAACTATGGAAAGTAATGACAGAAACACACACACACTCACAAAGACCTCACTGAACACCAGCTTAACCACGCTACCTCTGAAGGGTCGAAGTGGTGATGCGCACCAGCGAGACCAACTGCAAGAGTGAGCAGGAGAATCCGCATCTTGTTGGAGCTGCCTTTCCTCTCCAGCAGACCCGAGGAGGTGAGCCACTGAAGGGAGTCGAGCTGACGCCTCTTTTATAGCACTGTTCCACTGGCGTGATGCATAAGGAAACATTTGTCCATCCTACAACCTTCGGTCTTAACATTTCCAGGTTGGCACTGTTGGACTTCATGTAATTTTCTATTACCATTCTAATGAGATTAGTGTCAGGAGAAGTTTAAGTTGGCCTGTACATGTGACCTTTCCAGCACCTGAAACAGAACACAAATCATAGGAAAATTTTCAAGGACATTTGTGTCATTTTCTCTTACATCCCAATTGCTAATACAGAGGATGAATCAGAAAATGTATATCGACAACTCCTATATGAGTCCTTTAGCTTCCAGGGAGTGTGTTTATACTTTTTTTTCAAAAAATAAACATGGCACTCTCTACTTCGGACAAATGAGAAGACAGCGTCTATACCTTGAATTGCTAGTACCTAGCCACCTCACAGGAGTCTGATTATATTAACATCAACATGGCAAGCTGGACTTGATGGTTCAGCCTTGTAAAACCAGCTCTCTGGGGAAACTGAGGCAGGAGGATCACAGCGTCAAGCCTGGCCTTTAGTGACTTAGTGAGACCCAGACATACAATAAAAAAATAAAAGGTGCTGGAGATATAGTTTACTGATAAAGTCTGGAGTTCAGATCCCATTATGTCCAAAAATGAAATATAAAATAAAATAAATTAAAATAATAATAAAAGAAAGGAAAAAAAACTACGTATTGTTGTCTTATACCAATTATGAAACTCTCTTTTTTAGTATTGACATTCAATTTTTTTTTCAGCTATATACTTAATTTATCCAGAACAACTTGAACTGGATTAGAAAAACCTTGGGCAGGCAGGGGCCGGTGAGATAGCTCAGCGGCATAAGCGCCTGCCTGGCAAGTGTGAGGTCCTGAGTTCGACCCCCCATTACCCACAAAAAAAAAGAAGAAGAAAGGAAAAACTGTGGACTGTCATGTTAAGAATAATTCACACAAGTTGAGGTTCACTCACTGTGAAGATCACATAAATTGTAAATAAATAAATAAATGAACATGATGAACACTTGGAAGAATGGTGATCT